>CAVNZW010000216.1:0-66000 GCA_963693085.1 Alisma plantago-aquatica
CTGGCGGCGTCTCCCATCTGGTCTTCTCTCCGGTGTTGCTCCCGTGTCCAACGGTACATACCCTCTACTCTCTATGTACATATGATATATATTTTAATGAGAGACTATTTTCATGTTACGATAACTTAGTTGTTTCAACATATTACTCCTTGTATTATGTGATTAACAACCATATTTGTGGTGGTCAATTCAATTTGAAATACAAAATCAATCTTGTGTTGATTATAATGTCAAACTTTCATGACGTAATTAGATGAATAACATCAATCTAGGTATTCTAGGGAAACCATATGCAAAAAAAAAGAACAAACTAGAAAATAAAAAAAAAGTGGCGAGAGAGATATTGGTGGGTGCATGGTTGTATAGGCGGCCAGGCGTCCAGGCGTTCCAGGGGGGCCCCCAGACAGCCTAGGCGCCCAGGCGTTTCCAGGCGTTTTGATAGATTTTTTATTTTATCAAATATATGTAAAATTTCTAAAAAATACCAGCCTTAGACATATAAATATACATGATAAATATGCAATCAATGTGCTACCAAATTACCAATAGTGGAAGAAAGTAATAAAAGCATTAGATATGCATTAAATATAATTTTGTAGATGATTAAATATTTGCTAAATAAGATAATAAGGATATTTCAATACTAAATTTATATAAGTCGACCACTAATACAAACCAATACATAAATTCATTCAAATCAATAAAATAATAAATACAAATCAGTTCACAAATAAATATAATTTTGTAGATGATTAAATATTTGCTAAATAAGATAATAAGGACATGCCAATCCTAAACTTCATATAACTCGATCCCTAACGCAAACCAAGAGATGAATACAAACAAATCAATATAATAATACATATAAATCAGTTCATCTATAAATATAAATTGGTACATGATTAAGAAAATTGGTACATGATTAAAAAAATAATTGAGTCACTGATTAAATATTTCTTAAATCATTAAATAAGGAGATACAAATTCGTTGATCAATAAAAATAATTGAGTACATTATTAAATATTTCCTATATCAGTAAACCAATGTATATAAATCTGTTGATCAATAAAAATAATTGAGTAGATGATTAAATATTTCCTAAATCAGTAAACAAGGAGGTACAAATCCCTAATTTCATAATAGTCAACCACTAATGCAAAGAAATACATAAATGCATAAAAAATCAGTAAACCAAGATGTATATAATTATAAATCAGTTGATCAATAAAAATAATTGAGTACATAATTAAATATTTCCTAAATCAATAAACCAATGTATATAAATCAGTTGTTCAATAAAAATAATTGAGTACATGATTAAATATTTCATAATAGTCAACCACTAATACAAAGGAATACATAAATACATACAAATCAGTAAATCAACATGTATATAATTATAAATCGGTTAATCAATAAAAATAATTGAGTAATGAGTACATGAATAAATATTTCCTAAAACAGTAAACCGATGTATATAAATCAGTCGATCGATAAATATAATTGAGTAGTGATTACATGATTAAATATTTGCTAAATCAGTAATAAGGAGATACAAATCCTAAAGGTCATATAAGTGGATCACTAATACAAACCAATAAATAATTACATACAAATCAGTAGAGGATTTATTATTTTCTAAATCACTACATTAAATGATGAATCCCTAAATTAATATCACCGGATGACTAATATGAAGCACACAAACAATTTGTAATCAGTTTTCCTTTTCAGTTTACAATTTAATTATCCTTTTTTGTTGGGCTTGAAGCTTTTTTTTAATCAGCAGAATTGGGCCGCACGTCTGGGCGGCCGCCTGGCCCGCCTAGTCGGCCGCCTGAACGCCTAGACCGCCTGGTCTCAGTAGAAATCTTGGGCGCCTGGATATGGGCAAGCCTTGGACCGCCTGGGCGCGCCTAGGCGCTTCCTAGGCGCCTGCCCGTACAACTCAGGGTGGGTGTGAAACGCTTGATGTCCGACAATGATCATCTCCACATTATTGTCATCATGCAACATTATCTACTCAGAGTCGTCGTCCATGGCTGTAGCCATTACGAACATACAAAAGATAAAAACGTTGCCATGAGTCTATATTCCTCACTGTATATAAATTGTCCAATTATTTGGGTTACAGTTAATTTACATGTAGTGAGAACTATTTTTACTTATAAAGCAATGTCGTAAACACCTAGATTATATTGATGAGTTATGATGATGTCAAAACTGGAACAGAAAACTGAATATGACAATCAACATTTTGATAGTTCAGAGGGCCCATGAACCAGGGAGAGTTGTGGCAAAACTAGTAGGAATGGAAAAATAGTTAGGACCAAGATACATGTACTTCACATAATTTCGTATTAGTAGTAGATTATAGAGCATTAAAGTTATGTCTGTTATGTAGAGCTTATTTGGTATTTACTATATTCTGATGAGCAAGCCATGTAATGGTATCAATAGGTATATAAGATCTCCCTGCAATGTTAAACAAGTGGGATAGCTTTGGAAAATAAGTAGCTAATGCTTTCTTCATTGGTAGAGGCTGGACTGGCCTACGTGACACTGTCTGTCCTCAGAATTCGAAAATCCAATTTCTTACTGGTCTGGGCAAACTCTGCCCAAGATCTGAGGAAGAGCTCTTAAACCTTATTGAAACTAAGTTATGTAACGAGTTTTAATACTTTGTATTCTTATCCTTTTTTTCTTAATTGTTATAGGTAGTCATGATAGATAAAAGTTGGATCCATGAGGAACACAGAACAAGCACGACATATTTACTTGGGGTGGTTAAATTTATGGAGCATGCATTTTCAAAATCCAGTAGGGATGGGACTATCGTATGTCCTTGTAAGCAGTGCTTAAATGTGCATAGGCAGAATCGACAAGTCGCAACTGAACACTTGTTATGGAATGGATTCTTGACCACCTACACAAATTGGATTTTACACGGTGAGGGTTCATCTGATAGCTCTGAGGATTCACAAATACAAAATGACACATCCAAAGATGACATGAGAGACATGTTGCGTGATGCGTATGGTGTATCACAGGATGGAGAGAATATGGAAGACGACGACCATCGATTTGTATTTGTTGATGACGTGGAAGCTGAGCAATTTTACAAACTGTTAGAGATTGTTGCACATGAATTGTACCCCGGAAGTAAGAAGTACTCTAAATTGTACACTGTTGTGAGGTTGTTTCACATAAAATGTGTCAATAATTGGAGTAATAAGTCATTTTCTGAGCTGCTTGAACTTTTGAAGGAACTGCTTCCAGAGGGTGAGACGTTGCCCGACTCTTATTATGAGTTTAGGAAAATAATCAGGGACCTTGGACTTGACTATGATAAAATCGATGCTTGCAAAAATAACTGCATTTTGTATCGAAAGGATTTTGCAGATAAGACTTCATGTCCGAAATGTGGTGCTTCTAGATATAAAGAAATCGAAATTGATGAAGCTGGTGTAGAAAACATTCGTACGAACAAGAAAGGAGTTCCTTGTAAAGTCCTGCGCTACTTTCCCTTGACTCCTAGGTTGAAGAGATTGTTCATGTGTTTGAAACTGTCACCCCTAATGCGGTGTCATGATGAAAGTCATACCATGGATGGGATTCTACGACATCCAGCAGATTCTCCAGCATGGAAGACGTTTGATAATATGCATGCTGAGTTTGCTTCTGATTCTCACAATGTTCGCCTTGGATTAACTTCCGATGGATTTAATCCCTTTGGCCTCATGAGTCTATCATATAGCATTTGGCCCATCGTATTGATTCCGTACAACTTGCCACCATGGTTGTGCATGAAGTCTCCCAATTTTATCATGTCGATGATTAATCCTGGTCCAACTCAACCCGGAATGGACATAGATGTCTACCTGCAACCGTTGATTGAGGAATTAAAAGAACTGTGGGAAGATGGTGATGATACTTATGATGTTGATCGTAAAGAGGTTTTCAATTTGCATGCTGCCTTACTGTGGATGATAAGAGACTATCCTGCATATGGTTATCTATCTGGTTGGCAAACTAGTGGGTATCTTGCATGTCCTTTCTGCAACAAAGACGCGTGCTCATGGAGACTACCATATAGTAAGAAAGCATGTTTCATGACAAACTAGTGGGTATCTTGCATACACTTTCTTACTACTATGCTCAGATATGCTTCTATTGTTACAAACAGTTACAAGAGAAGAAAAATGGTGGCAATGTTAGCAGATTAGACTTTTTTAAGGCCACCCATTTGAAGAAGGATGGTACTGCTGTGGATGCAAAATCTGCAGAATTGATTGTAAGCAATCATTTAACAAATTTATTTTTTATTTAATGAAAATATTCTCATTAATATTGTATGTAGAACAAAATGAATGCGGCACTTGCAAGTAATGATGAAAATCTCGATGAAGATGATATATTTGATCATATTTTGGGCCCAAAGAAGATTCCTGTGAAACATGCGATTCATGTGTCTCATAATGTATATGAAAATAAAATCACAGACTTAGAACTGGTTATTGATGCTCATACCCAGATATACGAGGCTCAACAAAAGGAGTTGTTAGAAATGAAGAAAAATTTTGAAAATCTTGAAGCTATGATGCTGAGAAATTCTAACCTGGGTGCTTCGTTTCAGCCGAACGAGGTAAATCTTCAAATTCTTATAATGTGATTACATAATAAAATTGATTTTCTTATAGTAAACTATTTATTTTGTAGAATATCACAATGACCACCAATGAAAGACTACCCAGACCAAATCAATCGAGTAGTGAAACACCCATTACCGAAGGACAGGTTATTATATCCAAACATTTATTGATTAATTTTTTCAATCTGAATTTTAGGTATAACCAATGTTTGATACAATCTTTATAAATTTAAATGTTGTTTCCTTGTTAAGTTTTGAGGATGGGAATTCAATTGTAGCACGAGGACACGTTACTTCTACAAGTCCAACTTATGTCGTAGGAGGAGCATTGTTGGGGTCCTCATTTGCTGTCATTTCCATTACTGTACCAATCCAACCTCAAGAGCAGTTGATTAGGCCTTTTGGTCAACACCAAGTCATTGAGGATGTAATTGGGACAGTGATAGCTTGGCCAAAGAAATTACTCATTGTCAGGTAACATTTTATAAATTAATCTCAATACTAAAAGTGCACTTCTTGACTATTTATGCATCATTGTAGGTGAACCATTTGGAGACGTGGAAACCAAGAGTAGCAGTCATTTGATCAACATAGAGATTCACATATCATATGAATCCATAGGATTTAGTAAAAATAGAAGTCAACCATTCTTTATTATATTTAGTTGGTTTTCAATAAATGTGGATGTCACACATATTGTAGTACCATTCATTATTTCATTATCTTGATTTTAAATTCAAAGGAAAAATTCTTATAGATCATTCTCTATCTATTTCCCATGCATCAAATGATTGCCCTGTTATTATAGTTACTGAACAAGTGGCATGTATGGTTCTGGTTGAAGATCGCATATGTTAGTCATGCTAATGTTTGATACGCATATGGATGTATAGTTTCTTATAATCCAATGGCCAGTACAGATCCCTTTCCTTTATATTGTGTATGTGGCATGACATTTAACTTTTAACATATTTTTCCAATAGTTTCCAATGATTAGTAGCTTCTTCATGTATTGGTTTGTCTTTCTCATCCACCTGTTGGTTATGCTTATTGTAGTCAGTAATTTAAACTTTAAACAATTTAGCTATTTAGTCATCATAATGAAGCATCTGCTCAGAAATTCTAAAACCATTTAACTTTCCAACTAGGCATTTGTATCTTTTCTTGTTTTCTGTTATACATATTGGATTACAGTTGATATACATACATGTATCCCTTCAAGTTTTCTGCTATAGACTTTGGTAGAATAATATTAGTTGGTCATTTTGTTTTTTGTTTTAGTCTTACATAATTTAAGTATATGGGTTTTGAAGACTCTTTCTATTGAGCATGGTTCCCTTGGTGATACTCTATTCTAAATTTTAAGCATTACAGGTTCATGGTGATGTTCTTTTGTGAGTTATGCAATATTTTCTACTTATCACGGTTTTCTTTGGATTTTCGTGGAAATATTGTCTTACAATTCATCAGTTGGTTTTTGGGGAGATGGGATCCATCTTGTCTCTAAAATTATTTACTGTCTTACAGTTCATCTTGGGATTCATCGGTTGGTTTTTGGGGAGATGACATCTCATGAGCATAATACTCATGTTGAACACATACATGAATGTGATATAGCTGTCATAACTCATTAACATGAATTTCTTATTACACATGCTAGTTTGCATTTTTAAGAAAGACTCCAGAGTAACATATTCAAGCAATTCATATGATTTTTTTTGTTTATACATTTTATAAGGTTATTTTTCAATTCTTCATTTGAGATGAGCTGTCAGCATTCATGTGGTTGGAACCTAACAGGTGAGAAGTCATCTGGTCGCATGCTAAGGGAAAGACCAGAGGAAGGGGAGTATCATTTTGAAAAGTCTTATTTGTCATTTTTATGAATTTTAAATTCACCTTTTCTAATATTAATAGATAATTTAATTCAAATCGGTTTGTTTACTTTTTCATGGAAACATTTTTTTTCTGACAGTAAAAATTGATACAAATCATCAAAGTATGACCATTTTAAAGTATGTGCCATAGAAGAAATATTTTTATTACAACTATATTATTGTGTATTATTTCATATCTGCAGTACACATTTGTAAATTATAAGTAACCACTTTCGTGTGCATTACTAAAATATGTGCACATAAAAGAAACTTAAGAGGGTACTAACTAATTTTTTGTGTTATAAATGGATTTTCTGGCCATTGAAAATTCTGAAAACTTAGAAATGCTTGGTATACATGATGTGAGAGTATGACATATAGCAGAGTTGAATGCAAAAGAAAGATTCATGTAATAGATCTGAATATGGTTGGGAGTTTTAGGCTTAGATGGCGATGATGATGAGATATGCTTCACATATTCAGATGCTGGCATAAAATTATGTGAAGCTAGCAACAGTCAAGTATAAATCTTGTCGATTGTTTTCCTTATCATTTCAAGGACAGGAACAATTAACATAATTATATTATTAGAGATAAAGTTTCCTGGAACTGTGTCATACTTACTGTTACTACCATCCACGCTTCAGCCATCCTTTCCTACCCTCTACTTATTCCCCAACTCCACCTCCTCGGTTGAGAAATCTATCTTATTAACCCCCTTAGTTAAATAATTAAATCGATACTGTATGGGTAATTATACACAACCTTGTTTCAGTCTCATTTCTGTAAAGATACACTGATGACTCACCAATGAGGAACCTGAGTTGATACTTTACTTGCAGATAACATACTGGAGGCTGAAGGATACATTGATTCAACTTAGCAAGGGAGTTCAGAAGGGGTCTGCTGCGGAATTGGTTCCTGTGCTATTTGGAGAAAGAAAACCATCTGTGGCAAAAAAAGCAATGCAAATTGCTCCATTCAATAAAAATCTTGATCATTCTCAGGTTTTACTTGGCATTGTTTATTTTCCTCAATATATATATTCATCAAAGTATTTTGCCTTTTTCTTTTGTTGGTTATTTATTTCCATCATTTAGATTGTGATTTGAAAAATGGTTGATCTATAAATCCTATGCAGAAAGATGCCATTGCCAAGGCACTATCGTCGAAAGATGTATGCTTATTGCACGGTCCTCCAGGGACAGGAAAGACTACAATAGTCATAGAAATAATCTTGCAAGAAGCTAAAAGAGGATCGAAAATTCTTGCTTGTGCTGCTTCAAATATAGCAGTTGACAACATTGTCGAGCGGCTTGTCCCTTATAGGTAGATCTAGTATTCAGCTAACTTTAACGATACCTTGGCCTGTATGTGAAGTGTTGTATTTTCAAGTAATTACATTTCTAAATAGTCTATCCAATCTTTTTATTTGGGTGTAACATATAAATGTGTGATCCTTGACTTGTATATACATGAAACACTTTATAGTTTATACACTGTCTTGCTTTGCTATTACTTCACTAGTATATAGTATTCTATAGATATCATCCTTCCTCCTTTCTTTCTTCATTTGTAACTGCACTGGAATATCATTTGGGCTTTTTCCTGTTCTAAAGTAATAAGAAAGGAGGTCTATGCTATGCTTGGTTGACCCCAAAAAGAGCGATCTGATTCATAGCTGGTCTTTTGCACCCCCCCTAAATCTATTTTTGTGTTTGTCGATAGAATATACTAAAGTGGCAAGTGGTGACTGCAAGTTCGGATCAGCAGAAAGGCAGCACAATCATATGCTACCAGGTATCAAATCATAAAATATTATTTTGAAAGTCTACTTGAATTTTGTCTTCAGATCCGAATGTGTGCGATTATAAATATGCAATCCATACTAGCAATAAAATACACTGTTGTGTCTCCCTGGTAAAAACTTTTATATGAATTTGACTCTGGGAGGGGTTTTGGTAGGGCTCCTACAATTCTCACATGTGCTTGATGATCTGAAACAGTACTTATGGTGCACTGCACAGCTGATTGGGCAAAAGACAAAATGAATGGTAATAAAGGCCCCAAACATTATCATCTAGTAACAGTTTTGAAATGATACACATGACCTTTGCTGATGCTATATAGACCTCTCCTCGTTGCAGATATTCAATAATAGATGGTACACTTGTATGATGAAGCCTCAAGTTGGACACAACTTTGCTAACAAAGTAACTCTTGAAAATTATAGTAAATTGACCGCACTAGGCAACTATTATCTAGAAGCCATCTACACCTTGCTCAACTGTAAAAGGACTGGCAACATCATCAAAACCTGCACTAGGTGCAATCTCATTAAGGTCAACATATTGTGTTCTCTGTAGGCCGCCGTTTTCAAGCCCGGAGCTACTTGTTTTTTCATCGGTAATACATATGTGTATATATATATGAATGTAATCAGACATCTTATTTATTCTTTGGTAAGTAATATTTATGGATCCCATCTGCAAGTAGAATCAAACCAGAACAACAGGCTCTCTGATATTCAAGTTATACATTTGATATTGTCTTATTACTACTCTGCTTATGGTAAAATTTTGGTATCCATACTCTACAAGATTAGGAATACAATGTACCTCATCAAGGGTTTGCCATCATTTTTCTAAGTTGATACTTCCATTAGTCACATCAATAGGAACCTTGGAATTAGATTTAGTTATTTGTCATGCCCCATACTCCAAGACATTTACTGCCCATGTAGTATCTTCCAGAATTCTAATAATAGACAATCAGTATTAAGATTAAATGGAAAGCCAATATACTGGAAAGCCAATATACTCCCAGCTTGGTCAGTTAACCAGAATATAGCACTATGCAATAACATGAAGAGAACATGAAAGATAAATCATGAAGATGACACTGTCAACTTGAGAGTGCAGATATCTTGTACAAATGGTTCATACCTTATACTGTCAACAAATATTATTCATCAATATTGTTTATTCACAATCATGTGAATAATACTCATAGTTCTTAATTTGCTTAAGCTCCTCAGAAGAGATTACTGACAGCGTTTAGCTCCTCATAGGAGATTACTGACATTGGTAAGCTCCTCATAAGAGACTACTAACCATGTCAGTTAAAAATGGCACACATAGATCGAGATAGTAGTAATCTTTAGGTCTGTATCATCCATTAGGTATTCATGGCATTATATCATAAGAGGTTTTGGACATACAAAAGTTATCTGATATACGCCGCTCTGTTTGAGATGTTAATGCTATATGAAATTCTTTTTGTTATGAATTCTTGTTTAAACCTAGAGACTAAAGGTAGGACAATTATCTCTAATATTTTATATAGAAATCTTACCATGTCTTAAAAAAAGTCTTCATTGATACTCTTCATATATATATATATGATCCTCTATGAGATTAGAATTTTGTTTTCTTGAGACCTGCTTGATGATGATCGTGTTCTCTGCCCCAATCTCAATTTCGTAGAGAAGAGGAGCTCAACTAGTAGTATTTGAAGGTAGGCGGAGAAATGTATGGGACACCACATGGACAGACTCTTGTTTGGATCTGCATTTGATGTCTGCAGGTGCAGCCCAAGCTATGGTTCATGCTTGGTTACTCAACATGCGCTCTGTTGTTTATGAAGGGCTTGAACTGCCTGCTATTATTAATGATTGCCTGTTATGATCTTTTCAAGGGGTTTGAGCATGCTTTCTCTGGTTCTGGGCTCAGGTATCACATATGTGTCTGTTGCTGCAATTGTTCAATGCTACAATGGTCTAGAGTTGCTTGATCTGAGTGGGTGAGTTCTCTATTGGATTTGGTCAACTATGTTGTATCCCAAATATTTTTAGCATATTCCAGCTCATTACAAAACACTTTTGGTTATATAATGGTCAGTCAGAAAGTCCATATCATAATGGTTTGTTCCTTTATTTGTTTAATGCCAGATCAAGCATCGGTGACAGTGGCATTAACATGATATGAAATATGCTTCCTGATACTCTATCTAGGCTTTTGCTTGCACTCTGTCCGAATATTACTTCAAGTAAGCTTGTATGCCTAATCATACGCCCCTTTTCCATGTCTTATTGATGATAAAATTGATTTGGGTTCTTTTGTTATATTTTCCAAGTGGTGTTCAATTTGCCACAGCCCAGTTACCTCTGCTTGAGCTCATGGATTGTGGAATGAGTATGTGTTGTGTAAGCTCTCAAAGTGAATTCTTTGATGAAAAGAAAATGAAGAATAGCCGGGGAAACGAAGTTTCACAGAAGATGTGTCAGAAGCTGTTTATTAAACATGGATGTCTCAAGTACACAGCTGATGAAGGTGGAAGCACACAAACTGGTGGTGGTATATATTGGTTGATCCTTCCTGCTGGATGTAAGTCAGTATGTCCTGTAAAATATGACCTGTTGCACTATGATAAATGAAAAAAAAATAGATCTTTGGATGTTTGTTTTATGTAGAATTGTAAATAATCACTTTCTAACCATTGAAGTTTGACTTTTTTATACCAGACCTTGGCTCGTCATTTTGGGGAATGGTTTTGATTCTTGCATCAACTAACTTGCTTACTGCAAGGATCGCTGCTGGATGTTTTGCAGTTGCATTGCTTGTGGTGCTTTTTGTTGCTAAGAATGTATGTGACGTTTGAAGTGCTTGTTCTTCATTTTTCATTGTTCATTTTGTTGGTGCTGCATTATTCACCATTTCATTTTCTGATGTAGTTGAAACATTCAAGTAACTAACAAGCATTTCCCTCAAGTTTCATACTTTTCTTTTACCAGCATTCCTGGTCCATATCAAGTAAACCATGTAAAACTGTAGATCTTAGTTTCTACTGCTATGAATGATTCCTTCCTAAATCGTACGCTATAACTCTAAACCTACAGTTATACAGAACAGAGTCAAATGAAGTAAAAACAAATTGGTTAAGTTATATTATTAGAATGGAGCCTTAGTAGTATTCCAGAGGTACAATAGAAATTGCGGTATTCAGTCTTTCACAAAAAATATTCAGAATCTATTTGTGTTATTTTGATAAATGATTCTGCAATATCTAATCCATTCACTCACTGTACTTGTTGTTTATGCAGTGGTTTCTACGAGGATTGTGCATCGGTAATTAGGGACAGCAATTTGTGGGACATACATTGGAGGCATGAATTTCCGGTAAGGGAGGAAATTTGGAAAATGTGAGAATTGAACATGTGGATATAACTGAGTAGGTTGTTGTTGTGCCGATGGCTGGTGGTGAGACATCGCAGAAGCCAAAGCAGATGGACTGTTGTTCGTCGCATATGCAGTATGAGTCTCAGAGGAAGATGATAACTCCTGAATGCCAGAATTGTCTGCACTAGCTGGTCTAAAAAAAGGTGCATCGTAGTTTTGAGTTAAACTATATGCAGGCATGGTGGATAGGTCAGATTCCTGCTGTATCTGATGAGTTTCTATAGGATTTTGTGGGTTCTGTTCGTGAACCAGCCCAATGTCTGCATAACTTTCTATATGCTGAGAGTTTAAAGATTCAGCATCCTCAGGGGCCATTGCGCCAGCATCTGCTACATCTGGTTGAGGAGAATCCAAACTTTAGGTTGCAGTGTGACTGTCCACAATATCTATATTGTCCTCAGGTAATGTCACATGAACAGGTTCATCTGGACATGGCGTTACGCTTTCTGGTGATTCAGAAGCTGGAATGTCAGCACGTTCTTTTCCGAAGCTACCGAAAGTAACATGTGCCCTTTCAGTCTCTGGAATGCGTAGATGTGAAGGTCAGATGTGGATGTGAAGGTCATGTCCACTGTTGATTGCTGTGATGGTGATGTTGGTTTTGTTTAGCGGAAACATAGGGTCAGATGTGGATACTCCTTCGTGCACAGAGTCCGTGTTCAACAAAGGTGGATGCTTGCATCCAAGATTCCAATTTTTCTGCTCTCAGCGCCTGAATGGAACAGGGATATGCACAACAGGGCAGACCTCTCTCTCTTCTACACTGTCATAGAACCCTTCGCCGTATCCTCCACTTGAAGATCGAATTGCCACCATGTCTTAGGTGGATAACTCGAACTCCTCTACTGTGAAGCGTGCATGAACCGACGGTAGTCGAAGGGAAGATGACTGGACGTGCCCCAGCTGCGGGAATGTCAAATTCTCCTTCAGAACAACGTGCAACATGCGGAATTGCACCCAGTCCAGGCCTGCAAACCACAATGCAAAGTATTCTTCCAAGCCCATTCAAGTTCCTCTAGCATACAGTTCTAGTTATATGAATGTTGGTGTCCCTTCATCTATCTACCTGGGTGGTGACCCTCCCTATAGTTCATCCCACTACAGTGGCTCCTCACTTCCTCCATATGACTATCCTTTCTCTGGAGGCTCTGGATTCAACTATGGGTATGGCAACCGGCTCTCTGTTGGTAACCCTTATGGTGCCATGCCTTTACCTGGTCCCGCACCATACTCAAATGGGCCGATGATGGGAGCAGGTGGGATGTATGGTCTGCCTCCAATAATGGACAGATATGAATTGGGATTGCCTATGGGTCAGAGTCCTTTGGGTGCTAGACCTGGACCTTATGTTGATGAGGGAGCTCAGAAGAAGCTCACTGGTTCTGGCCGTAATAATGATTGGACATGTCCCAAATGTGGTAATAATAATTTTTCCTTCCGAACTGTCTGCAACATGAGGAAATGCAACACTCCTAAACCTGAATCTCAGACTACAAAGTCAGATAATGCCAAAGGTTCCAAATCTAAAATGCCTGAAGGGAGCTGGAAGTGTGACAAGTGTGGCAACATAAACTATCCGTTCAAAAATAAGTGTAATCATTAGAACTGTGGCGCTGACAGGCCAGAAGCGAACGATGCTTCTGCTGTGGCATCTGGTGAAGGATATGAGCCCTCTTTATATTGTGCTTTGTAGTCTGCAGTGGATAGATGTAGTCAGAAGAAGATATTGTATACATGTGTCTTTTTTTCATGCATATTGTAAAACGGGGGCCAGGTTAATGTCCTCCCCATGTGTACTCATTGTTCAAATATAAATAAAAGTATCATTGTTGACATTGTAAGCAAAACTCAATCTTGATTAACATTCATTTGTTGTCTTATTGAAAACCCCTCTATATTGGCAAGCAACTGACTGGCTACATAATGTTTCTCACTACATATGTATGTGTAGCACATGGTGCCTTTCACTACACACTAGCTATAATTACATGTGTAGCAAGTGCTAATTTTTGCTATACATGAACTACAAATACAAATTGTAACCAATGTCATCTCTCCCTACATAGCATAGGTACAAATTAAATTGTAGTCATACATTTGGCTACAATGGAAACTGCATATTTATGTGTAAGGACATTTTTACCAACAATTAGGGTTACATATAAATTTGTAGCCAGAGGAATAACTAACTACAACTTTTAAAAATGTAGCCTAAACAATTAGCTACACGGGTATTAGCTATATATTATAAATGTAAGGATAAATGTAGCCAAAGCTTTTGGCTACAAATTTTGGGGTTTTCGCTACAAATTTTTTTTGTAGTTAAAGACCATATTTTTTGTAGTGTAATGAACCCATCTCTTATCGTAACACTTACTGGACGTTGGTGTGGGCCCCACCTTGCAAATGCGGCCCACATTTCGACCGTATTCTTGTCCGAGGTTGCCCCCAAACCAGTTCCGGGTCCGCCCGCGGTATACATGACCCCCGAGTTCCGAAACGAGTAGGAAAAACGTCAAAAAAGGGGTGCAACATGAGGACTTCCCAGGAGGTCACCCATCCTAATACTACTCTCGCCCAAGAACGCTTAACTGCGGAGTTCTGATGGGATCCGGTGCATTAGTGCTGCTATGATCGCACCTGTCATGTAACCGCCGTCGCCTGTATATATCCGAGTTTCCTAGCACATAATTTTCCAATGCGGGCTCCGTTCTGAACGTAGTTGTGTCCCAGGTGGACCCAAATTCAGTTTCGGGCCACTAGCGGCGCACGTGACCCACACATGCCAAAGCAAGAAAGAACAAGGTCAAAAAAGGGGTGCAACACGAGGACTTCCCAGGAGGTCACCCATCCTAGTACTACTCTCGCCCAAGCACGCTTAACTGCGATGTTCTAATGGGATCCGGTGCATTAGTGCTGGTATGATCGCACCTGTCATGGAGCTGCCGTCAACTGTATATATATCCTCTCCTAGCTCCTGTTATTATGAAAATGGCATCTTTGTGGCCTCCTATCACATTGTCGGTGGCGTTTACTGTCCAAACATAATCTTTTGTGAACCAAGTCGTTCTTGTGCTTAACTTGCGTTCAAGGTTGACAAGGATCTCTACGAGTTCCCTACGCCAGTATATCTCACCCTCTAATGAACCCATCTCTTATCGTAACACTTACTGGACGTTGGTGTGGGCCCCACCTTCCCAATGCGGCCCACATTTCGACTGTATTCTTGATCGAGGTTGCCCCCAAACCAGTTCCGGGTCCGCCCGCGGTATACATGACCCCCGAGTTCTGAAATGAGTAGGAAAAAAGTCAAAAAAGGGGTGCAACACGAGGACTTCCCAGGAGGTCACCCATCCTAGTACTACTCTCGCCCAAGCACGCTTAACTGCGGAGTTCTGATGGGATATGGTGCATTAATGCTGGTATGATCGCACCTGTCATGTAACCGCCGTCGCCTGTATATATCCGAGTCTCCTGGCACATAATTTTCCAATGTGGGCTCCGTTCAACCGTAGTTGTATCCCAGGTGGACCCAAATTCAGTTCTGGGCCACTCGCGGCGCACGTGACCCACAAATGCCAAAGCAAGAAAGAACAAGGTCAAAAAGGGGTGCAACACGAGGACTTCCCAGGAGGTCACCCATCCTAGTACTACTCTCGCCCAAGCACGCTTAACTGCGGAGTTCTGATGGGATCCGGTGCATTAGTGCTGGTATGATCGCACCTTTCATGGAGCTTCCGTCAACTGTATATATATCACAGTCACAGGGCTATATATCTTTGAAAAATCATAAAAAATGACTCCTTTGGCCAAATTGGACATATTATACATGATTTTTGATCTACAAACAGAGATCTATCCAATGAACCCAATTCCAAGGCCTGGTTCCTCTCCTAGCTCCTGTTATTATGAAAATGGCATCTTTGTGGCCTCCTTTCACATTGTCGGCGGCGTTTACTGTCCAAACATAATCTTTTGTGAACCAAGTCGTTCATGTGCTTAACTTGCGTTCAAGGTTGACAATGATCTCTACGAGTTCCCTACGCCAGTATAGCTCACCCTCTAATGAACCCATCTCTTATCGTAACACTTACTGGACGTTGGTGTGGGCCCAACCTTCCCGATGGGGGCCACATTTCGACCGTATTCTTGTCCGAGGTTGCCCCCAAACCAGTTCCGGGCCCGCCCGCGGTATACATGACCCCCGAGTTCCGAAACGAGTAGGAAAAACGTCAAAAAAGGGGTGCAACACGAGGACTTCCCAGGAGGTCACCCATCCTAGTACTACTCTCGCCCAAGCACGCTTAACTGCGGAGTTCTGATGGGATCCGGTGCATTAGTGATGTTATGATCGCACCTGTCATGTAACCGCCGTCGCCTGTATATATCTGAGTCTCCTGGCACATAATTTTCGAATGCGGGCTCCTTTCTGATCGTAGTTGTGTCCCAGGTGGACCCAAATTTAGTTCCGGGCCCACTCGCGGCGCACGTGACCCACACATGCCAAAGCAAGAAAGAACAAGGTCAAAAACGGGGTGCAACACGAGGACTTCCCAGGAGGTCACCCATCCTAGTACTACTCTCGCCGAAACACGCTTAACTACGGAGTCCTAATGGGATCCGGTGCATTAGTGCTGGTATGATCACACCTGTCATGGAGCTGCCGTCAACTATATATATATCCCATTCACGGGGATATAAATCTTTGAAAAATCATAAAAAATGACTCCTTTGGCCAAATTGGACATATTATACATGATTTTTGATCTAGAGACAGAGATCTATCCAATGAACCCAATTACAAGGCCTGCTTCCTCTCCTAGCTCATGTTATTATGAAAATGGAATCTTTGTGGCCTCCTTTCACATTGTCGGCGGCGTTTACTGTCCAAACATAATCTTTTGTGAACCAAGTCATTCTTGTGCTTAACTTGCGTTCAAGGTTGACAAGGATCTCTACGAGTTCCCTACGCCAGTATAGCTCACCCTGTAATGAACCCATCTCTTATCGTAACACTTACTGGACGTTGGTGTGGTCCCCACCTTCCCAATGCGGGCCACATTTCGACCGTATTCTTGTCTGAGGTTGCCCCCAAACCAGTTCCGGGCCCGCCCGCGGTATACATGACCCCCGAGTTCCGAAACGAGTAGGAAAAAAGTCAAAAAAGGGGTGCAACACGAGGACTTCCCAGGAGGTCACCCATCCTAGTACTACTCTTGCCCAAGCACGCTTGACTGTGGAGTTCTGATGGGATCTGGTGCATTAGTGCTGGTATGTTCGCACCTTTCATGTAACCGCCGTCGCCTGTATATATCCGAGTCTCCTGGCACATAATTTTCCAATGTGGGCTCCATTCTGAACGTAGTTGTGTCCCAGGTGGACCCAAATTCAGTTCTGGGCCCACTCGCGGCGCACGTGACCCACACATGCCAAACCAAGAAAGAACAAGGTCAAAAAAGGGGTGCAACACGAGGACTTCCCAGGAGGTCACCCATCCTAGTACTACTCTCGCCAAAACATGCTTAACTGCAAAGTTCTGATGGGATCTGATGCATTAGTGCTGGTATGATCGCACCTGTCATGGAGCTGCCGTCAACTGTATATATATCCCAGTCACAAGCATATATATCTTTGAAAAATCATAAAAAATGATTCCTTTGGCCAAATTGGACATATTATACATGATTTTTGATATAGTGACAGAGATCTATCCAATGAACCCAATTCCAAGGCCTGGTTCCTCTCCTAGCTCCTGTTATTATGAAAATGGCATCTTTGTGGCCTCCTATCACATTGTCGGCGGCGTTTACTGTCCAAACATAATCTTTTGTGAACCAAGTCGTTCTTGTGCTTAACTTGCGTTCAAGGTTGACAAGGATCTCTACGAGTTCCCTACGCCAGTATAGCTCACCCTCTAATGAACCCATCTCTTATCGTAACACTTACTGGACGTTGGTGTGGGCCCCACCTTCCCAATGCGGCCCACATTTCGACTGTATTCTTGTCCGAGGTTGCCCCCAAACCAGTTCTGGGCCCGCCCGCGGTATACATGACCCCCGAGTTCCGAAACGAGTAGGAAAAAAGTCAAAAAAGGGGTGCAACACGAGGACTTCCCAGGAGGTCACCCATCCTAGTACTACTCTCTCCCAAGCACGCTTAACTGCGGAGTTCTAATAGGATCCGGTGCATTAATGTTGGTATGATCGCACCTGTCATGTAACCGCCGTCGCCTGTATATATCAGAGTCTCCTGGCACATAATTTTCCAATGCGGGCTCCGTTCAACCGTAGTTGTGTCCCAGGTGGACCCAAATTCAGTTCCGGGCCCACTCGCGGCGCACGTGACCCACACATGCCAAAGCAAGAAAGAACAAGGTCAAAAAGGGTGCAACACGAGGACTTTCCAGGAGGTCACCCATCCTAGTACTACTCTCGCCTAACCACGCTTAACTGCGGAGTTCTAATGGGATCCGGTGCATTAGTGCTGGTATGATCACACCTGTCATGGAGCTGCCGTCAACTATATATATCCCAGTCACAGGGCTATAAATCTTTGAAAAATCATAAAAAATGACTCCTTTGGCCAAATTGGACATATTATACATGACTTTTGATCTAGAGATAGAGATCTATCCAATGAAACCAATTCCAATGCCTGCTTCCTCTCCTAGCTCCTGTTATTATGAAAATGGCATCTTTGTGGCCTCCTTTCACATGGTCGGCGGCGTTTACTGTCCAAACATAATCTTTTGTGAACCAAGTCGTTCTTGTGCTTAACTTGCATTCAAGGTTGACAAGGATCTCTACGAGTTCCCTACACCAGTATAGCTCACCCTCTAATGAACCCATCTCTTATCGTAACACTTACTGGACGTTGGTGTGGGCCCCAACTTCCCAATGCGGGCCACATTTCGACCGTATTCTTGTCCGAGGTTGCCCCCAAACCAGTTCCGGGCCCGCCCGCGGTATACATGACCTCCGAGTTCCAAAACGAGTAGGAAAAATGTCCAAAAAGGGGTGCAACACGATGACTTCCCAGGAGGTTACCCATCCTAGTACTACTCTCGCGCAAGCACGCTTAACTGCGGAGTTCTGATGGGATCCGGCGCATTAGTGCTGGTATGATCGCACCTGTCATGTAACCGCCGTCGCCTGTATATATCTGAGTCTCCTGGCACATAATTTTCGAATGCGGGCTCCTTTCTGATCGTAGTTGTGTCCCAGGTGGACCCAAATTCAGTTCCGGGCCCACTCGCGGCGCACGTGACCCACACATGCCAAAGCAAGAAAGAACAAGGTCAAAAACGGGGTGCAACATGAGGACTTCCCAGGAGGTCACCCATCCTAGTACTACTCTCGCCCAAGCACGCTTAACTGCGGAGTCCTAATGGGATCCGGTGCATTAGTGCTGGTATGATCACACCTGTCATGGAGCTGCCGTCAACTGTATATATATCCCAGTCACAGGGCTATAAATCTTTGAAAAATCATGAAAAATGACTCCTTTGGCCAAATTGGACATATTATACATGATTTTTGATCTAGAGACAGAGATCTATCCAATGAACCCAATTACAAGGCCTGCTTCCTCTCCTAGATCCTGGTATTATGAAAATGGAATCTTTGTGGCCTCCTTTCACATGGTCAGCGGCGTTTATTGTCCAAACATAATCTTTTGTGAACCAAGTCGTTCTTGTGCTTAACTTGCGTTAAAGGTTAAAAAGGATCTCTACGAGTTCCCTACGCCAGTATAGCTCACCCTCTAATGAACCCATCTCTTATCGTAACACTTACTGGACGTTGGTGTGGTCCCCACCTTCCCAATGCGGGCCACATTTCGACCGTATTCTTGTCTGAGGTTGCCCCCAAACCAGTTCCAGGCCCGCCCGCGGTATACATGACCCCCGAGTTCCGAAACGAGTAGGAACTACATTTATAAAAAAGGGGTGCAACACGAGGACTTCCCAGGAGGTCACCCATCCTAGTACTACTCTCGCCCAAGCACGCTTAACTACGGAGTTCTGATGGGATCCGGTGCATTAGTGCTGGTATGATCACACCTATCATGTAACCGCCGTCGCCTATATATATCCGAGTCTCCTGGCACATAATTTTCCAATGCGTGCTCCGTTCTGACCATAGTTGTGTCCCATGTAGACCCAAACTCAGTTCCGAGCCCACTCGCGGCGCATGTGACCCACACATGTCAAAGTAAGAAAGAACAAGGTCAAAAAAGGGGTGCAACACGAGGACTTCCCAGGAGGTCACCCATCCTAGTACTACTCTAGCCCAAGAACGCTTAACTGCGGAGTTCTGATGGGATCCAATGCATTAGTGCTAGTATGATCGCACCTGTCATGGAGCTGCCGTCAACTGTATATATATCCCAGTCACAGGGCTATATATCTTTGAAAAATCATAAAAAATGACTCCTTTGGCCAAATTGGACATATTATATATGATTTTTGATCTAGAGACAGAGATCTATCCAATGAACCCAATTCCAAGGCCTGGTTCCTCTCCTAGCTCCTGTTATTATGAAAATGGCATCTTTGTGGCCTCCTTTCACATTGTCGGCGACGTTTACTGTCCAAACATAATCTTTTGTGAACCAAGTCGTTCTTGTGCTTAACTTGCATTCAAGCTTGACAAAGATCTCTACAAGTTCCCTACGCCAGTATAGCTCACCCTCTAATGATCCCATCTCTTATCGTAACACTTACTGGACGTTGGTGTGGGCCCCACCTTCCAAATGCGGCCCACATTTCGACCGTATTCTTGTCCGAGGTTGCCCCCAAACCAGTTCCGGGCCTGCCCGCGGTATACATGACCCCCGAGTTCCGAAACGAGTAGGAAAAACGTCAAAAAAGTGGTGCAACACGAGGACTTCCCAGGAGGTCACCCATCCTAATACTACTCTCGCCCAAGCACGCTTAACTGCGGAGTTCTGATGGGACCCGGTGCATTAGTGCTGGTATGATCTCACCTATCATGTAACAGCCGTCGCCTGTATACATCCGAGTCTCCTAGCACATAATTTTCCAATGCGGGCTCCGTTCTGAACGTAGTTGTGTCCCAGGTGGACCCAAATTCAGTTCCGGGCCACTCGCGGCGCACGTGACCCACACATGCCAAAGTAAGAAAGAACAAGGTCAAAAAAGGGGTGCAACACGAGGACTTCCCAGGAGGTCACCCATCCTAGTACTACTCTCGCCCAAGCATGCTTAACTGTGATGTTCTGAGGGGATCCGATGCATTAGTGCTGGTATGATCGCACCTGTCATGGAGCTGCCGTCAACTGTATATATATCCTCTCCTAGCTTCTATTATTATGAAAATGGTATCTTTGTGGCCTCCTTTCACATGGTCGCCGGCGTTTACTGTCCAAACAGAATCTTTTTGAACCAAGTCATTCTTGTGCTTAACTTGCGTTCAAGGTTGACAAGGATCTCTACGAGTTCCCTACGCCAGTATAGCTCACCCTCTAATGAACCCATCTCTTATCGTAACACTTACTGGACGTTGGTGTGGTCCCCACCTTCCCAATGCGGGCTACATTTCGACCGTATTCTTGTCTGAGGTTGCCCCCAAACCATTTCTGGGCCCGCCCGCGGTATCCATGACCCCCGAGTTCCGAAACGAGTAGGAAAAATGTCAAAAAAGGGGTGCAACACGAGGACTTCCCAGGAGGTCACCCATCCTAGTACTAATCTCGCCCAAGCACGCTTAACTACGGAGTTCTGATGGGATCCGGTGCATTAGTGCTGGTATGATCGCACCTGTCATGTAACCGCCGTCGCCTGTATATATCCGAGTCTCCTGGCACATAATTTTCCAATGCAGGCTCCGTTCAACCGTAGTTGTGTCCCATGTGGACCCAAATTCAGTTCCGAGCCCACTCGCGAGGCACGTGACCCACACATGCCAAAGCAAGAAAGAACAAGGTCAAAAAAGGGGTGCAACACGAGGACTTCCCAGGAGGTCACCCATCCTAGTACTACTCTCACCCAAGCACACTTAACTGCAGAGTTCTGATGGGATCCGATGCATTAGTGCTGGTATGATCGCACCTGTCATGGAGCTGCCGTCAACTGTATATATATCCCAGTCACAAGGCTATATATCTTTGAAAAATCATAAAAAATGACTCATTTGGCAAAATTGGACATATTATACATGATTTTTGATCTAGAGACAGAGATCTATCCAATGAACCCAATTCCAAGGCCTGGTTACTCTCCTAGATCATGTTATTATGAAAATGGCATCTTTGTGGCCTCCTTTCACATTGTCGGCGGCGTTTACTGTCCAAACATAATCTTTTGTGAACCAAGTCGTTCTTGTGCTTAACTTGCGTTCAAGGTTGACAAGGATCTCTACGAGTTCCCTACGCCAGTATAGCTCACCCTCTAATGAACCCATCTCTTATCGTAACACTTACTGGACGTTGGTGTGGTCCCCACCTTCCCAATGCGGGCCACATTTCGACCGTATTCTTGTCCGAGGTTGCCCCCAAACCAGTTCCGGGCCCGCCCGCGGTATACATGACCCCCGAGTTCCGAAACGAGTAGGAAAAAAGTCAAAAAAGGGGTGCAACACGAGGACTTCCCAGGAGGTCACCCATCCTAGTACTACTCTCGCCCAAGCACGCTTGACTGTGGAGTTCTGATGGGATCCGGTGCATTAGTGCTTGTATGATCGCACCTTTCATGTAACCGCCGTCGCCTATATATATCCGAGTCTCCTGGCACATAATTTTCCAATGTGGGCTCCATTCTGAACGTAGTTGTGTCCCAGGTGGACCCAAATTCAGTTCTGGGCCCACTCGCGGCGCACGTGACCCACACATGCCAAAGCAAGAAAGAACAAGGTCAAAAAAGGGGTGCAACACGAGGACTTCCCAGGAGGTCACCCATCCTAGTACTACTCTCGCCCAAACATGCTTAACTGCGGAGTTCTGATTGGATCCGATGCATTAGTGCTGGTATTTCGCACCTGTCATGGAGCTGCCGTCAACTGTATATATATCCCAGTCACAAGGATATATATCTTTGAAAAATCATAAAAAATGACTCCTTTGGCCAAATTGGACATATTATACATGATTTTTGATATAGTGACAGAGATCTATCCAATGAACCCAATTCCAAGGCCTGGTTCCTCTTTTAGCTCCTGTTATTATGAAAATGGCATCTTTGTGGCCTCCTATCACATTGTCGGCGGCGTTTACTGTCCAAACAAAATCTTTTGTGAACCAAGTCGTTCTTGTGCTTGACTTGCGTTCAAGGTTGACAAGGATCTCTACGAGTTCCCTACGCCAGTATAGCTCACCCTCTAATGAACCCATCTCTTATCGTAACACTTACTGGACGTTGGTGTGGGCCCCACCTTCCCAATGCGGCCCACATTTCGACTGTATTCTTGTCCGAGGTTGCCCCCAAACCAGTTCTGGGCCTGCCCGCGGTATACATGACCCCCGAGTTCCGAAACGAGTAGGAAAAAAGTCAAAAAAGGGGTGCAACACGAGGACTTCCCAGGAGGTCACCCATCCTAGTACTACTCTCGCCCAAGCACGCTTAACTGCGAAGTTCTGATGGGATCCGGTGCATTAATGCTGGTATGATCGCACCTGTCATGTAACCGCCGTCGCCTGTATATATCCGAGTCTCCTGGCACATAATTTTCCAATGCGGGCTCCGTTCAACCGTAGTTGTGTCCCAGGTGGACCCAAATTCAGTTCCAGGCCCACTCGCAGCGCACGTGACCCACACATGCCAAAGTAAGAAAGAACAAGGTCAAAAAGGGGTGCAACACGAGGACTTCCCAGGAGGTCACCCATCCTAGTACTACTCTCGCCTAACCACGCTTAACTGCGGAGTTCTAATGGGATCCGGTGCATTAGTGCTGGTATGATCACACCTGTCATGGAGCTACCGTCAACTATATATATATCCCAGTCACAGGGCTATAAATCTTTGAAAAATCATAAAAAATGACTCATTTGGCCAAATTGGACATATTATACATGATTTTTGATATAGAGACAGAGATCTATCCAATGAAACCAATTCCAATGCCTGCTTCCTCTCCTAGCTCCTGTTATTATGAAAATGGCATCTTTGTGGCCTCCTTTCACATGGTCGGCGACGTTTACTGTCCAAACATAATCTTTTGTGAACCAAGTCGTTCTTGTGCTTAACTTGCATTCAAGGTTGACAAGGATCTCTACGAGTTCCCTACACCAGTATAGCTCACCCTCTAATGAACCCATCTCTTATCGTAACACTTACTGGACGTTGGTGTGGGCCCCACCTTCCCAATGCGGGCCACATTTCGACCGTATTCTTGTCCGAGGTTGCCCCCAAACCAGTTCCGGGCCCGCCCGCGGTATACATGACCTCCGAGTTCCAAATCGAGTAGGAAAAATGTCCAAAAAGGGGTGCAACACGAGGACTTTCCAGGAGGTTACCCATCCTAGTACTACTCTCGCCCAAGCACGCTTAACTGCGGAGTTCTGATGGGATCCGGTGCACTAGTGCTGGTATGATCGCACCTGTCATGTAACCGCCGTCGCCTGTATATATCCGAGTCTCCTGGCACATAATTTTCGAATGCGGGCTCCTTTCTGATCGTAGTTGTGTCCCAGGTGGACCCAAATTCAGTTCCGAGCCCACTCGCGACGCACGTGACCCACACATGCCAAAGCAAGAAAGAACAAGGTCAAAAACGGGTTGCAACATGAGGACTTCCCAGGAGGTCACCCATCCTAGTACTACTCTCGCCCAAGCACGCTTAACTGCAGAGTCCTAATGGGATCCGGTGCATTAGTGCTGGTATGATTACACCTGTCATGGAGCTGCCGTCAACTATATATATATCCCAGTCACAGGGCTATAAATCTTTGAAACATCATAAAAAATGACTCCTTTGGCCAAATTGGACATATTATACATGATTTTTGATCTAGAGACAGAGATCTATCTAATGAACCCAATTACAAGGCCTGCTTCCTCTCCTAGCTCCTGTTATTATGAAAATGGAATCTTTGTGGCCTCGTTTCACATTGTCGGCGTCTTTTACTGTCCAAACATAATCTTTTGTGAACCAAATCGTTCTTGTTCTTAACTTGCATTCAAAGTTGACAAGGATCTCTACGAGTTCCCTACGCCAGTATAGCTCACCCTCTAATGAACCCATCTCTTATCGTAACACTTACTGGACGTTGGTGTGGTCCCCACCTTCCCAATGCGGGCCACATTTCGACCGTATTCTTGTCCGAGGTTGCCCCCAAACCAGTTCCGGGCCCGCCCGTGGTATACATGACCCCCGAGTTCCGAAACGAGTAGGAAAAACGTCAAAAAAGGGGTGCAACACGAGGACTTCCCAGGAGGTCACCCATCCTAGTACTACTCTCGCCCAAGAACGCTTAACTGCGGAGTTCTCATAGGATCCGGTGCATTAGTGCTGGTACGATCACACCTGTCATGTAACTGCCGTCGCATGTATATATCCGAGTCTCCTGGCACATAATTTTCAAATGCGGGCTCCGTTCTGACCGTAGTTGTGTCCCAGGTGGACCCAAATTCAGTTCCGGGCCACTCGCCGCGCACGTGAGCCACACATGCCAAAGCAAGAAAGAACAAGGTCAAAAAAGGGGTGCAACACGAGGACTTCCCAGGAGGTCACCCATCCTAGTACTACTCTCGCCCAAGAACGCTTAACTGTGGAGTTCTGATGGGATCCAGTGCATTAGTGCTGGTACGATCACACCTGTCATGTAACTGCCGTCGCATGTATATATCCGAGTCTCCTGGCACATAATTTTCCAATGCGGGCTCCGTTCTGACCGTAGTTGTGTCCCAGGTGGACCCAAATTCAGTTCTGGGCCACTCGCCGCGCACGTGAGCCACACATGCCAAAGCAAGAAAGAACAAGGTCAAAAAAGGGGTGCAACACGAGGACTTCCCAGGAGGTCACCCATCCTAGTACTACTCTCGCCCAAGCACGCTTAACTGTGGAGTTCTGATGGGATCCGATGCATTAGTGCTGGTATGATCGCACCTGTCATGGAGCTGCCGTCAAATGTATATATATCCCAATCACGGGGCTATATATCTTTGAAAAATCATAATAAATGACTCCTTTGGCCAAATTGGACATATTATACATGATTGTTGATCTAGAGACAGAGATCTATCCAATGAACCCAATTCCAAGGCCTAGTTCCTCTCCTAGCTCCTGTTATTATGAAAATGGCATCTTTGTGGCCTCCTTTCACATGGTCGGCGTCGTTTATTGTCCAAACATAATCTTTTGTGAACCAAGTCGTTCTTGTGCTTAACTTGCGTTCAAGGTTAACAAGGATCTATACGAGTTCCCTACGCCAGTATAGCTCACCCTCTAATGAACCCATCTCTTATCGTAACACTTACTGGACGTTGGTGTGGTCCCCACCTTCCCAATGCGGGCCACATTTCGACCGTATTCTTGTCTGAGGTTGCCCCCAAACCAGTTCCGAGCCCGCCCGCGGTATACATGACCCCCGAGTTCCGAAACGAGTAGGAAAAACGTAAAAAAAGGGGTGCAACACAAGGACTTCCCAGGAGGTCACCCATCCTAGTACTACTCTCGCCCAGGCACGCTTAACTACGGAGTTCTGATGGGATCCGGTGCATTAATGCTGGTATGATCACACCTGTCATGTAACCGCCGTCGCCTGTATATATCCGAGTCTCCTGGCACATAATTTTCCAATGCGTGCTCCGTTCTGACCGTAGTTGTGTCCCATGTGGACCCAAACTCAGTTCCGAGCCCACTCGCGGCGCATGTGACCCACACATGCCAAAGTAAGAAAGAACAAGGTCAAAAAAGGGGTGCAACACGAGGACTTCCCAGGAGATCACCCATCCTAGTACTACTCTCGCCCAAACACGCTTAACTGCGATGTTCTGATGGGATCCAGTGCATTAGTTCTGGTATGATCGCACCTGTCATGGAGCTGCCGTCAACTGTATATATCAAAAAAGATGTCTACGAGTTCAAGGTTGACAAGAGATGGGTTCATTAGAGGGTGAGCTATACTGGCGTAGGGAACTCGTACAGATCCTTGTCAACCTTGAACGCAAGTTAAGCACAAGAACGACTTGGTTTACAAAAGATTATGTTTGGACAGTAAACGCCGCCGACAATGCTGGTATGATCGCACCTGTCATGTAACCGTCGTCGCCTGTATATATCTGAGTCTCCTGGCACATAATTTTCCAATGCGGTTACATGATAGGTGCGATCATACCAGCACTAATGCATCGGATCCCATCAGAACTCCGCAGTCAAGCGTGCTTGGGCGAGAGTAGTACTAGGATGGGTGACCTCCTGGGAAGTCCTCGTGTTGCACCCCTTTTTTGACGTTTTTCCTACTCGTTTCGGAACTCGGGGGTCATGTATACCGCGGGCGGACCCGGAACTGGTTTGGAAGCAACCTCGGACAAGAATACGGTCAAAATGAGGCCCGCATTGGGAAGGTGGGGACCACACCAACGTCCAGTAAGTGTTACGATAAGAGATGGGTTCATTAGAGGGTGAGCTATACTGGCGTAGGGAACTCGTAGAGATCCTTGTCAACCTTGAACGCAAGTTAAGCACAAGAATGACTTGGTTCAAAAAAGATTATGTTTGGACAGTAAACGCCGGCGACCATGTGAAAGGAGGCCACAAAGATGCCATTTTCATAATAACAGGAGCTAGGAGAGGATATATATACAGTTGACGGTAGCTCCATGACAGGTGTGCTCATACCAGCACTAATGCATCGGATCCCATCAGAAATCCACAGTTAAGCGTGCTTGGGCGAGAGTAGTACTAGGATGGGTGACCTCCTCAGAAGTCCTTGTGTTGCACCCCTTTTTTGACCTTGTTCTTTCTTGCTTTGGCATGTGTGGGTCATGTGCACCGCGAGTGGCCCAGAACTGAATTTGGGTCCACCTGGGACACAACTACGTTCAGAACGGAGCCCGCATTGGAAAATTATGTGCTAGGAGACTCGGATATATACAGGCGATGGCGGTTACATGACAGGTGCGATCATACCAGCACTAATGCACCGGATCCCATCAGAACTCCGCAGTTAATCGTGCTTGGGCGAGAGTAGTATTAGGATGGGTGACCTCCTGGGAAGTCCTCGTGTTGCACCCCTTTTTTGACATTTTTCCTACTCGTTTCGGAACTCGGGGTCATGTATACCGCGGGCGGGCCCGGAACTGGTTTGGGGGCAACCTCGGACAAGAATACGGTCGAAATGTGGGCCGCATTGGGAAGGTGGGGCCCACACCAACGTCCAGTAAGTGTTACGATAAGAGATGGGTTCATTAGAGGGTGAGCTATACTGGCGTAGGGAACTCGTAGAGATCTTTGTCAACTTGAACGAAAATTAAGCACAAGAACGACTTGGTTCACAAAAGATTATGTTTGGACAGTAAACGCCGCCGACAATGTGAAAGGAGGCCACAAAGATGCCATTTTCATTGGATAGATCTCTGTCTCTAGATCAAAAATCATGTATAATATGTCCAATTTGGCCAAAGGAGTCATTTTTAATGATTTTTCATAGATATATAGCCCTCTGACTGGGATATATATACAGTTGACGGCAGCTCCATGATAGGTGCGATCATACCAGCACTAATGCATCGGATCCCATCAGCACTCCACAGTTAAGCATGCTTGGGCGAGAGTAGTACTAGGATGGGTGACCTCCTGGGAAGTCCTCGTGTTACACCCCTTTTTGACCTTGTTCTTTCTTGCTTTGGCATGTGTGGGTCACGTGCGCTGCGAGTGGGCGCGGAACTGAATTTGGGTCCACATGGGACACAACTACGGTCTGAACGGAGCCCGCATTGGAAAATTATGTGCCAGGAGACTCGGATATATACAGGCGACGGCGGTTACATGACAGGTGCGATCATACCAGCACTAATGCACCGGATCCCATCAGAACTCCGTAGTTAAGCGTGCTTGGGCGAGAGTAGTACTAGGCTGGGTGACCTCCTGGGTAGTGTTCATCGTGTTGCACCCCTTTTTTGATGTTTTTCCTACTCGTTTCGGAACTCGGGGGTTGTGTATACTGCGGACGGGCTCGGAACTGGTGTGGGGGCAACCTCAGACAAGAATACGGTCAAAATGTGGCCCGCATTGGGAAGGTTGGGCCCACACCAACGTCAAGTAAGTGTTACGATAAGAAATGGGTTCATTAGAGGGTGAGCTATACTGGCGTAGGGAACTCGTAGAGATCCTTGTCAACCTTGAACACAAGTTATGCACAAGAACGACTTGGTTCACAAAAGATTATAATTGGACAGTAAACGCCGCCGACAATGTGAAAGGAGGCCACAAAGATGCCATTTTCATAATAACAGGAGCTAGGAGAGGAACCATGCCTTGGAATTGGGTTCATTGGATAGATCTCTGTCTCTAGATCAAAAATCATGTATAATATGTCCAATTTGGCCAAAGGAGTCATTTTTTATGATTTTTCATAGATATATAGCCCTCTGACTGGGATATATATACAGTTGACGGCAGCTCCATGACAGGTGCGATCATACCAGCACTAATGCACTGGATCCCATCAGAACTCCGCAATTAAGTGTGCTTGGGCGAGAGTAGTACTAGGATGGGTGACCTCCTGGGAAGTCCTCGTGTTGCACCCCTTTTTTGATGTTTTTCCTACTCGTTTCGGAACTCGGGGGTCATGTATACCGCGGGCGGGCCCGGAACTGGTTTGGGGGCAACCTCGGACAAGAATACGGTCGAAATGTGGCCCCCATCGGAAAGGTGGGGCCCACACCAACGTCCAGTAAGTGTTACGATAAGAGATGGGTTCATTAGAGGGTGAGATATACTGGCGTAGGGAACTCGTAGAGATCCTTGTCAACCTTGAACGCAAGTTAAGCACATGAACGACTTGGTTCACAAAAGATTATGTTTGGACAGTAAACGCCGCCGACAATGTGAAAGGAGGCCACAAAGATGCCATTTTCATAATAACAGGAGCTAGGAGAGGAACCATGCCTTGGAATTGGGTTCATTGGATATATCTCTGTCTCTAGATCAAAACTCATGTATAATATGTCCAATTTGGCCAAAGGAGTCATTTTTTATGATTTTTCAAAGATATATAGCCCTGTGACTGGGATATATATACAATTGACGGCAGCTCCATGACAGGTGCGATCATACCAGCACTAATGCACCGGATCCCATCAGAACTCCGCAGTTAAGCGTGCTTGGGCGAGAGTAGTACTAGGATGGGTGACCTCCTGGGAAGTCCTCGTGTTGCACCCCTTTTTTGACCTTGTTCTTTTCTTGCTTTGGCATGTGTGGGTCACGTGCGCCGCGAGTGGGCCCAGAACTGAATTTGGGTCCACCTGGGACACAACTACGGTCAGAACAGGAGCCCGCATTGGAAAATTATGTGCCAGGAGACTCGGATATATACAGGCGACGGCGGTTACATGACAGGTGCGATCATACCAGCACTAATGCACCGGATCCCATCAGAACTCCGCAGTTAAGCGTGCTTGGGCGAGAGTAGTACTAGGATGGGTGACCTCCTGGGAAGTCCTCGTGTTGCACCCCTTTTTTGATGTTTTTCCTACTCGTTTCGGAACTCGGGGGTCATGTATACCGCGGGCGGGCCCGGAACTGGTTTGGGGGCAACCTCGGACAAGAATACGGTCGAAATGTGGCCCCCATCGGGAAGGTGGGGCCCACACCAACGTCCAGTAAGTGTTACGATAAGAGATGGGTTCATTAGAGGGTGAGCTATACTGGCGTAGGGAACTCGTAGAGATCCTTGTCAACCTTGAACGCAAGTTAAGCACATGAACGACTTGGTGCACAAAAGATTATGTTTGGACAGTAAACGCCGCCGACCATGTGAAAGGAGGCCACAAAGATGCCATTTTCATAATAACAGGAGCTAGGAGAGGAACCAGGCCTTGGAATTGGGTTCATTGGATAGATCTCTGTCTCTAGATCAAGAATCATGTATAATATGTCCAATTTGGCCAAAGGAGTCATTTTTTATGATTTTTCAAAGATATATAGCCCTGTGACTGGGATATATATACAGTTGACGGCAGCTCCATGAAAGGTGTGATCATACCAGCACTAATGCACCGGATCCCATCAGAACTCCGCAGTTAAGCGTGCTTGGGCGAGAGTAGTACTAGGATGGGTGACCTCCTGGGAAGTCCTCGTGTTGCACCCCTTTTTTGACCTTGTTCTTTCTTGCTTTGGCATGTGTGGGTCACGTGTGCCGCGAGTGGCCCGGAACTGAATTTGGGTCCACCTGGGACACAACTACGGTCCGAACAGGAGCCCGCATTGGAAAATTATGTGCCAGGAGACTCGGATATATACAGGCGACGGCGGTTACATGACAGGTGCGATCATACCAGCACTAATGCACCGGATCCCATCAGAACTCCGCAGTTAAGCGTGCTTGGGCGAGAGTAGTACTAGGATGGGTGACCTCCTGGGAAGTCCTCGTGTTGCACCCCTTTTTTGACGTTTTTCCTACTCGTTTCGGAACTCGGGGGTCATGTATACCGCGGGCGGGCCCGGAACTGGTTTGGGGGCAACCTCGGACAAGAATACGGTCGAAATGTGGCCCCCATCGGGAAGGTGGGGCCCACACCAACGTCCAGTAAGTGTTACGATAAGAGATGGGTTCATTAGAGGGTGAGATATACTGGCGTAGGGAACTCGTAGAGATCCTTGTCAACCTTGAACGCAAGTTAAGCACATGAACGACTTGGTTCACAAAAGATTATGTTTGGACAGTAAACGCCGCCGACAATGTGAAAGGAGGCCACAAAGATGCCATTTTCATAATAACAGGAGCTAGGAGAGGAACCATGCCTTGGAATTGGGTTCATTGGATAGATATCTGTCTCTAGATAAAAGCTCATGTATAATATGTCCAATTTGGCCAAAGGAGTCATTTTTTATGATTTTTCAAAGATATATAGCCCTGTGACTGGGATATATATACAATTGACGGCAGCTCCATGACAGGTGCGATCATACCAGCACTAATGCACCGCATCCCATCAGAACTCCGCAGTTAAGCGTGCTTGGGCGAGAGTAGTACTAGGATGGGTGACCTCCTGGGAAGTCCTCGTGTTGCACCCCTTTTTTGACCTTGTTCTTTTCTTGCTTTGGCATGTGTGGGTCACGTGCGCCGCGAGTGGGCCCAGAACTGAATTTGGGTCCACCTGGGACACAACTACGGTCAGAACAGGAGCCCGCATTGGAAAATTATGTGCCAGGAGACTCGGATATATACAGGCGACGGCGGTTACATGACAGGTTCGATCATACCAGCACTAATGCACCGGATCCCATCAGAACTCCACAGTTAAGCGTGCTTGGGCGAGAGTAGTACTAGGATGGGTGACCTCCTGGGAAGTCCTCCTGTTGCACCCCTTTTTTGATGTTTTTCCTACTCGTTTCGGAACTCGGGGGTCATGTATACCGCGGGCGGGCCCGGAACTGGTTTGGGGGCAACCTCGGACAAGAATACGGTCGAAATGTGGCCCCCATCGGGAAGGTGGGGCCCACACCAACGTCCAGTAAGTGTTACGATAAGAGATGGGTTCATTAGAGGGTGAGCTATACTGGCGTAGGGAACTCGTAGAGATCCTTGTCAACCTTGAACGCAAGTTAAGCACATGAACGACTTGGTTCACAAAAGATTATGTTTGGACAGTAAACGCCGCCGACCATGTGAAAGGAGGCCACAAAGATGCCATTTTCGTAATAACAGGAGCTAGGAGAGGAACCAGGCCTTGGAATTGGGTTCATTGGATAGATCTCTGTCTCTAGATCAAGAATCATGTATAATATGTCCAATTTGGCCAAAGGAGTCATTTTTTATGATTTTTCAAAGATATATAGCCTTGTGACTGGGATATATATACAGTTGACGGCAGCTCCATGAAAGGTGCGATCATACCAGCACTAATGCACCGGATCCCATCAGAACTCCGCAGTTAAGCGTGCTTGGGCGAGAGTAGTACTAGGATGGGTGACCTCCTGGGAAGTCCTCGTGTTGCACCCCTTTTTTGACCTTGTTCTTTCTTGCTTTGGCATGTGTGGGTCACGTGCGCCGCGAGTGGGCCCGGAACTGAATTTTGGTCCACCTGGGACACAACTACGGTCAGAACAGGAGCACGCATTGGAAAATTATGTGCCAGGAGACTCGGATATATACAGGCGACGGCGGTTACATGACAGGTGCGATCATACCAGCACTAATGCACCGGATCCCATCAGAACTCCGCAGTTAAGCGTGCTTGGGTGAGAGTAGTACTAGGATGGGTGACCTCCTGGGAAGTCCTCGTGTTGCACCCCTTTTTTGACGTTTTTCCTACTCGTTTCGGAACTCGGGGGTCATGTATACCGCGGGCGGGCCCGGAACTGGTTTGGGGGCAACCTCGGACAAGAATACGGTCGAAATGTGGCCCCCATCGGGAAGGTGGGGCCCACACCAACGTCCAGTAAGTGTTACGATAAGAGATGGGTTCATTAGAGGGTGAGATATACTGGCGTAGGGAACTCGTAGAGATCCTTGTCAACCTTGAACGCAAGTTAAGCACATGAACGACTTGGTTCACAAAAGATTATGTTTGGACAGTAAACACCGCCGACAATGTGAAAGGAGGCCACAAAGATGCCATTTTCATAATAACAGGAGCTAGGAGAGGAACCAGGCCTTGGAATTTGGTTCATTGGATAGATCTCTGTCTCTAGATCAAAACTCATGTATAATATGTCCAATTTGGCCAAAGGAGTCATTTTTTATGATTTTTCAAAGATATATAGCCCTGTGACTGGGATATATATACAATTGACGGCAGCTCCATGACAGGTGCGATCATACCAGCACTAATGCACCGGATCCCATCAGAACTCCGCAGTTAAGCGTGCTTGGGCGAGAGTAGTACTAGGATGGCTGACCTCCTGGGAAGTCCTCGTGTTGCACCCCTTTTTTGACCTTGTTCTTTTCTTGCTTTGGCATGTGTGGGTCACGTGCGCCGCGAGTGGGCCCAGAACTGAATTTGGGTCCACCTGGGACACAACTACGGTCAGAACAGGAGCCCGCATTGGAAAATTATGTGCCAGGAGACTCGGATATATACAGGCGACGGCGGTTACATGACAGGTGCGATCATACCAGCACTAATGCACCGGATCCCATCAGAACTCCACAGTTAAGCGTGCTTGGGCGAGAGTAGTACTAGGATGGGTGACCTCCTGGGAAGTCCTCGTGTTGCACCCCTTTTTTGATGTTTTTCCTACTCGTTTCGGAACTCGGGGGTCATGTATACCGTGGGCGGGCCCGGAACTGGTTTGGGGGCAACCTCGGACAAGAATACGGTCGAAATGTGGCCCCCATCGGGAAGGTGGGGCCCACACCAACGTCCAGTAAGTGTTACGATAAGAGATGGGTTCATTAGAGGGTGAGATATACTGGCGTAGGGAACTCGTAGAGATCCTTGTCAACCTTGAACGCAAGTTAAGCACATGAACGACTTGGTTCACAAAAGATTATGTTTGGACAGTAAACGCCGCCGACCATGTGAAAGGAGGCCACAAAGATGCCATTTTCATAATAACAGGAGCTAGGAGAGCAACCAGGCCTTGGAATTGGGTTCATTGGATAGATCTCTGTCTCTAGATCAAGAATCATGTATAATATGTCCAATTTGGCCAAAGGAGTCATTTTTTATGATTTTTCAAAGATATATAGCCCTGTGACTGGGATATATATACAGTTGACGGCAGCTCCATGAAAGGTGCGATCATACCAGCACTAATGCACCGGATCCCATCAGAACTCCGCAGTTAAGCGTGCTTGGGCGAGAGTAGTACTAGGATGGGTGACCTCCTGGGAAGTCCTCGTGTTGCACCCCTTTTTTGACCTTGTTCTTTCTTGCTTTGGCATGTGTGGGTCACGTGCGCCGCGAGTGGGCCTGGAACTGAATTTGGGTCCACCTGGGACACAACTACGGTCCGAACAGGAGCCCGCATTGGAAAATTATGTGCCAGGAGACTCGGATATATACAGGCGATGGCGGTTACATGACAGGTGCGATCATACCAGCACTAATGCACCGGATCCCATCAGAACTCCGCAGTTAAGCGTGCTTGGGCGAGAGTAGTACTAGGATGGGTGACCTCCTGGGAAGTCCTCGTGTTGCACCCCTTTTTTGACATTTTTCCTACTCGTTTCGGAACTCGGGGGTCATGTATACCGCGGGCGGGCCCGGAACTGGTTTGGGGGCAACCTCGGACAAGAATACGGTCGAAATGTGGCCCCCATCGGGAAGGTGGGGCCCACACCAACGTCCAGTAAGTGTTACGATAAGAGATGGGTTCATTAGAGGGTGAGATATACTGGCGTAGGGAACTCGTAGAGATCCTTGTCAACCTTGAACGCAAGTTAAGCACATGAACGACTTGGTTCACAAAAGATTATGTTTGGACAGTAAACACCGCCGACAATGTGAAAGGAGGCCACAAAGATGCCATTTTCATAATAACAGGAGCTAGGAGAGGAACCATGCCTTGGAATTGGGTTCATTGGATATATCTCTGTCTCTAGATCAAAACTCATGTATAATATGTCCAATTTGGCCAAAGGAGTCATTTTTTATGATTTTTCAAAGATATATAGCCCTGTGACTGGGATATATATACAATTGACGGCAGCTCCATGACAGGTGCGATCATACCAGCACTAATGCACCGGATCCCATCAGAACTCCGCAGTTAAGCGTGCTTGGGCGAGAGTAGTACTAGGATGGGTGACCTCCTGGGAAGTCCTCGTGTTGCACCCCTTTTTTGACCTTGTTCTTTTCTTGCTTTGGCATGTGTGGGTCACGTGCGCCGCGAGTGGGCCCGGAACTGAATTTGGGTCCACCTGGGACACAACTACGGTCAGAACAGGAGCCCGCATTGGAAAATTATGTGCCAGGAGACTCGGATATATACAGGCGACGGCGGTTACATGACAGGTGCGATCATACCAGCACTAGTGCACCGGATCCCATCAGAACTCCGCAGTTAAGCGTGCTTGGGCGAGAGTAGTACTAGGATGGGTGACGGCGGTTACATGACAGGTGCGATCATACCAGCACTAATGCACCGGATCCCATCAGAACTCCGCAGTTAAGCGTGCTTGGGCGAGAGTAGTACTAGGATGGGTGACCTCCTGGGAAGTCCTCGTGTTGCACCCCTTTTTTGACGTTTTTCCTACTCGTTTCGGAACTCGGGGGTCATGTATACCGCGGGCGGGCCCGGAACTGGTTTGGGGGCAACCTCGGACAAGAATACGGTCGAAATGTGGCCCCCATCGGGAAGGTTGGGCCCACACCAACGTCCAGTAAGTGTTACGATAAGAGATGGGTTCATTAGAGGGTGAGCTATACTGGCGTAGGGAACTCGTAGAGATCCTTGTCAACCTTGAACGCAAGTTAAGCACATGAACGACTTGGTGCACAAAAGATTATGTTTGGACAGTAAACGCCGCCGACAATGTGAAAGGAGGCCACAAAGATTCCATTTTCATAATAACAGGAGCTAGGAGAGGAACCAGGCCTTGACCTCCTGGGAAGTCCTCGTGTTGCACCCCTTTTTTGATGTTTTTCCTACTCGTTTCGGAACTCGGGGGTCATGTATACCGCGGGCGGGCCCGGAACTGGTTTGGGGGCAACCTCGGACAAGAATACGGTCGAAATGTGGCCCCCATCGGGAAGGTGGGGCCCACACCAACGTCCAGTAAGTGTTACGATAAGAGATGGGTTCATTAGAGGGTGAGCTATACTGGCGTAGGGAACTCGTAGAGATCCTTGTCAACCTTGAACGCAAGTTAAGCACATGAACGACTTGGTTCACAAAAGATTATGTTTGGACAGTAAACGCCGCCGACCATGTGAAAGGAGGCCACAAAGATGCCATTTTCATAATAACAGGAGCTAGGAGAGGAACCAGGCCTTGGAATTGGGTTCATTGGATAGATCTCTGTCTCTAGATCAAGAATCATGTATAATATGTCCAATTTGGCCAAAGGAGTCATTTTTTATGATTTTTCAAAGATATATAGCCCTGTGACTGGGATATATATACAGTTGACGGCAGCTCCATGAAAGGTGCGATCATACCAGCACTAATGCACCGGATCCCATCAGAACTCCGCAGTTAAGCGTGCTTGGGCGAGAGTAGTACTAGGATGGGTGACCTCCTGGGAAGTCCTCGTGTTGCACCCCTTTTTTGACCTCGTTCTTTCTTGCTTTGGCATGTGTGGGTCACGTGCGCCGCGAGTGGGCCCGGAACTGAATTTGGGTCCACCTGGGACACAACTACGGTCCGAACAGGAGCCCGCATTGGAAAATTATGTGCCAGGAGACTCGGATATATACAGGCGACGGCGGTTACATGACAGGTGCGATCATACCAGCACTAATGCACCGGATCCCATCAGAACTCCGCAGTTAAGCGTGCTTGGGCGAGAGTAGTACTAGGATGGGTGACCTCCTGGGAAGTCCTCGTGTTGCACCCCTTTTTTGACGTTTTTCCTACTCGTTTCGGAACTCGGGGGTCATGTATACCGCGGGCGGGCCCGGAACTGGTTTGGGGCAACCTCGGACAAGAATACGGTCGAAATGTGGCCCCCATCGGAAAGGTGGGGCCCACACCAACGTCCAGTAAGTGTTACGATAAGAGATGGGTTCATTAGAGGGTGAGATATACTGGCGTAGGGAACTCGTAGAGATCCTTGTCAACCTTGAACGCAAGTTAAGCACATGAACGACTTGGTTCACAAAAGATTATGTTTGGACAGTAAACGCCGCCGACAATGTGAAAGGAGGCCACAAAGATGCCATTTTCATAATAACAGGAGCTAGGAGAGGAACCATGCCTTGGAATTGGGTTCATTGGATATATCTCTGTCTCTAGATCAAAACTCATGTATAATATGTCCAATTTGGCCAAAGGAGTCATTTTTTATGATTTTTCAAAGATATATAGCCCTGTGACTGGGATATATATACAATTGACGGCAGCTCCATGACAGGTGCGATCATACCAGCACTAATGCACCGGATCCCATCAGAACTCCGCAGTTAAGCGTGCTTGGGCGAGAGTAGTACTAGGATGGGTTACCTCCTGGGAAGTCCTCGTGTTGCACCCCTTTTTTGACCTTGTTCTTTTCTTGCTTTGGCATGTGTGGGTCACGTGCGCCGCGAGTGGTCCCAGAACTGAATTTGGGTCCACCTGGGACACAACTACGGTCAGAACAGGAGCCCGCATTGGAAAATTATGTGCCAGGAGACTCGGATATATACAGGCGACGGCGGTTACATGACAGGTGCGATCATACCAGCACTAATGCACCGGATCCCATCAGAACTCCGCAGTTAAGCGTGCTTGGGCGAGAGTAGTACTAGGATGGGTGACCTCCTGGGAAGTCCTCGTGTTGCACCCCTTTTTTGATGTTTTTCCTACTCGTTTCGGAACTCGGGGGTCATGTATACCGCGGGCGGGCCCGGAACTGGTTTGGGGACAACCTCGGACAAGAATACGGTCGAAATGTGGCCCCCATCGGGAAGGTGGGGCCCACACCAACGTCCAGTAAGTGTTACGATAAGAGATGGGTTCATTAGAGGGTGAGCTATACTGGCGTAGGGAACTCGTAGAGATCCTTGTCAACCTTGAACGCAAGTTAAGCACATGAACGACTTGGTTCACAAAAGATTATGTTTGGACAGTAAACGCCGCCGACCATGTGAAAGGAGGCCACAAAGATGCCATTTTCATAATAACAGGAGCTAGGAGAGGAACCAGGCCTTGGAATTGGGTTCATTGGATAGATCTCTGTCTCTAGATCAAAAATCATGTATAATATGTCCAATTTGGCCAAAGGAGTCATTTTTTATAATTTTTCAAAGATATATAGCCCTGTGACTGGGATATATATACAGTTGACGGCAGCTCCATGAAAGGTGCGATCATACCAGCACTAATGCACCGGATCCCATCAGAACTCCGCAGTTAAGCGTGCTTGGGCGAGAGTAGTACTAGGATGGGTGACCTCCTGGGAAGTCCTCGTGTTGCACCCCTTTTTTGACCTTGTTCTTTCTTGCTTTGGCATGTGTGGGTCACGTGCGCCGCGAGTGGGCCCGGAACTGAATTTGGGTCCACCTGGGACACAACTACGGTCCGAACAGGAGCCCGCATTGGAAAATTATGTGCCAGGAGACTCGGATATATACAGGCGACGGCGGTTACATGACAGGTGCGATCATACCAGCACTAATGCACCGGATCCCATCAGAACTCCGCAGTTAAGCGTGCTTGGGCGAGAGTAGTACTAGGATGGGTGACCTCCTGGGAAGTCCTCGTGTTGCACCCCTTTTTTGATGTTTTTCCTACTCGTTTCGGAACTCGGGGGTCATGTATACCGCGGGCGGGCCCGGAACTGGTTTGGGGGCAACCTCGGATAAGAATACGGTCGAAATGTGACCCACACATGCCAAAGTAAGAAAGAACAAGGTCAAAAAAGGGGTGCAACACGAGGACTTCCCAGGAGATCACCCATCCTAGTACTACTCTCGCCCAAACACGCTTAACTGCGATGTTCTGATGGGATCCAGTGCATTAGTTCTGGTATGATCGCACCTGTCATGGAGCTGCCGTCAACTGTATATATCAAAAAAGATGTCTACGAGTTCAAGGTTGACAAGAGATGGGTTCATTAGAGGGTGAGCTATACTGGCGTAGGGAACTCGTACAGATCCTTGTCAACCTTGAACGCAAGTTAAGCACAAGAACGACTTGGTTTACAAAAGATTATGTTTGGACAGTAAACGCCGCCGACAATGCTGGTATGATCGCACCTGTCATGTAACCGTCGTCGCCTGTATATATCTGAGTCTCCTGGCACATAATTTTCCAATGCGGTTACATGATAGGTGCGATCATACCAGCACTAATGCACCGGATCCCATCAGAACTCCGCAGTCAAGCGTGCTTGGGCGAGAGTAGTACTAGGATGGGTGACCTCCTGGGAAGTCCTCGTGTTGCACCCCTTTTTTGACGTTTTTCCTACTCGTTTCGGAACTCGGGGGTCATGTATACCGCGGGCGGACCCGGAACTGGTTTGGAAGCAACCTCGGACAAGAATACGGTCAAAATGAGGCCCGCATTGGGAAGGTGGGGACCACACCAACGTCCAGTAAGTGTTACGATAAGAGATGGGTTCATTAGAGGGTGAGCTATACTGGCGTAGGGAACTCGTAGAGATCCTTGTCAACCTTGAACGCAAGTTAAGCACAAGAATGACTTGGTTCAAAAAAGATTATGTTTGGACAGTAAACGCCGGCGACCATGTGAAAGGAGGCCACAAAGATGCCATTTTCATAATAACAGGAGCTAGGAGAGGATATATATACAGTTGACGGTAGCTCCATGACAGGTGTGCTCATACCAGCACTAATGCATCGGATCCCATCAGAAATCCACAGTTAAGCGTGCTTGGGCGAGAGTAGTACTAGGATGGGTGACCTCCTCAGAAGTCCTTGTGTTGCACCCCTTTTTTGACCTTGTTCTTTCTTGCTTTGGCATGTGTGGGTCATGTGCACCGCGAGTGGCCCAGAACTGAATTTGGGTCCACCTGGGACACAACTACGTTCAGAACGGAGCCCGCATTGGAAAATTATGTGCTAGGAGACTCGGATATATACAGGCGATGGCGGTTACATGACAGGTGCGATCATACCAGCACTAATGCACCGGATCCCATCAGAACTCCGCAGTTAATCGTGCTTGGGCGAGAGTAGTATTAGGATGGGTGACCTCCTGGGAAGTCCTCGTGTTGCACCCCTTTTTTGACATTTTTCCTACTCGTTTCGGAACTCGGGGTCATGTATACCGCGGGCGGGCCCGGAACTGGTTTGGGGGCAACCTCGGACAAGAATACGGTCGAAATGTGGGCCGCATTGGGAAGGTGGGGCCCACACCAACGTCCAGTAAGTGTTACGATAAGAGATGGGTTCATTAGAGGGTGAGCTATACTGGCGTAGGGAACTCGTAGAGATCTTTGTCAACTTGAACGAAAATTAAGCACAAGAACGACTTGGTTCACAAAAGATTATGTTTGGACAGTAAACGCCGCCGACAATGTGAAAGGAGGCCACAAAGATGCCATTTTCATTGGATAGATCTCTGTCTCTAGATCAAAAATCATGTATAATATGTCCAATTTGGCCAAAGGAGTCATTTTTAATGATTTTTCATAGATATATAGCCCTCTGACTGGGATATATATACAGTTGACGGCAGCTCCATGATAGGTGCGATCATACCAGCACTAATGCATCGGATCCCATCAGCACTCCACAGTTAAGCATGCTTGGGCGAGAGTAGTACTAGGATGGGTGACCTCCTGGGAAGTCCTCGTGTTACACCCCTTTTTGACCTTGTTCTTTCTTGCTTTGGCATGTGTGGGTCACGTGCGCTGCGAGTGGGCGCGGAACTGAATTTGGGTCCACATGGGACACAACTACGGTCTGAACGGAGCCCGCATTGGAAAATTATGTGCCAGGAGACTCGGATATATACAGGCGACGGCGGTTACATGACAGGTGCGATCATACCAGCACTAATGCACCGGATCCCATCAGAACTCCGTAGTTAAGCGTGCTTGGGCGAGAGTAGTACTAGGATGGGTGACCTCCTGGGTAGTGTTCATCGTGTTGCACCCCTTTTTTGATGTTTTTCCTACTCGTTTCGGAACTCGGGGGTTGTGTATACCGCGGACGGGCTCGGAACTGGTGTGGGGGCAACCTCAGACAAGAATACGGTCAAAATGTGGCCCGCATTGGGAAGGTTGGGCCCACACCAACGTCAAGTAAGTGTTACGATAAGAAATGGGTTCATTAGAGGGTGAGCTATACTGGCGTAGGGAACTCGTAGAGATCCTTGTCAACCTTGAACACAAGTTATGCACAAGAACGACTTGGTTCACAAAAGATTATAATTGGACAGTAAACGCCGCCGACAATGTGAAAGGAGGCCACAAAGATGCCATTTTCATAATAACAGGAGCTAGGAGAGGAACCATGCCTTGGAATTGGGTTCATTGGATAGATCTCTGTCTCTAGATCAAAAATCATGTATAATATGTCCAATTTGGCCAAAGGAGTCATTTTTTATGATTTTTCATAGATATATAGCCCTCTGACTGGGATATATATACAGTTGACGGCAGCTCCATGACAGGTGCGATCATACCAGCACTAATGCACTGGATCCCATCAGAACTCCGCAATTAAGTGTGCTTGGGCGAGAGTAGTACTAGGATGGGTGACCTCCTGGGAAGTCCTCGTGTTGCACCCCTTTTTTGATGTTTTTCCTACTCGTTTCGGAACTCGGGGGTCATGTATACCGCGGGCGGGCCCGGAACTGGTTTGGGGGCAACCTCGGACAAGAATACGGTCGAAATGTGGCCCCCATCGGAAAGGTGGGGCCCACACCAACGTCCAGTAAGTGTTACGATAAGAGATGGGTTCATTAGAGGGTGAGATATACTGGCGTAGGGAACTCGTAGAGATCCTTGTCAACCTTGAACGCAAGTTAAGCACATGAACGACTTGGTTCACAAAAGATTATGTTTGGACAGTAAACGCCGCCGACAATGTGAAAGGAGGCCACAAAGATGCCATTTTCATAATAACAGGAGCTAGGAGAGGAACCATGCCTTGGAATTGGGTTCATTGGATATATCTCTGTCTCTAGATCAAAACTCATGTATAATATGTCCAATTTGGCCAAAGGAGTCATTTTTTATGATTTTTCAAAGATATATAGCCCTGTGACTGGGATATATATACAATTGACGGCAGCTCCATGACAGGTGCGATCATACCAGCACTAATGCACCGGATCCCATCAGAACTCCGCAGTTAAGCGTGCTTGGGCGAGAGTAGTACTAGGATGGGTGACCTCCTGGGAAGTCCTCGTGTTGCACCCCTTTTTTGACCTTGTTCTTTTCTTGCTTTGGCATGTGTGGGTCACGTGCGCCGCGAGTGGGCCCAGAACTGAATTTGGGTCCACCTGGGACACAACTACGGTCAGAACAGGAGCCCGCATTGGAAAATTATGTGCCAGGAGACTCGGATATATACAGGCGACGGCGGTTACATGACAGGTGCGATCATACCAGCACTAATGCACCGGATCCCATCAGAACTCCGCAGTTAAGCGTGCTTGGGCGAGAGTAGTACTAGGATGGGTGACCTCCTGGGAAGTCCTCGTGTTGCACCCCTTTTTTGATGTTTTTCCTACTCGTTTCGGAACTCGGGGGTCATGTATACCGCGGGCGGGCCCGGAACTGGTTTGGGGGCAACCTCGGACAAGAATACGGTCGAAATGTGGCCCCCATCGGGAAGGTGGGGCCCACACCAACGTCCAGTAAGTGTTACGATAAGAGATGGGTTCATTAGAGGGTGAGCTATACTGGCGTAGGGAACTCGTAGAGATCCTTGTCAACCTTGAACGCAAGTTAAGCACATGAACGACTTGGTGCACAAAAGATTATGTTTGGACAGTAAACGCCGCCGACCATGTGAAAGGAGGCCACAAAGATGCCATTTTCATAATAACAGGAGCTAGGAGAGGAACCAGGCCTTGGAATTGGGTTCATTGGATAGATCTCTGTCTCTAGATCAAGAATCATGTATAATATGTCCAATTTGGCCAAAGGAGTCATTTTTTATGATTTTTCAAAGATATATAGCCCTGTGACTGGGATATATATACAGTTGACGGCAGCTCCATGAAAGGTGTGATCATACCAGCACTAATGCACCGGATCCCATCAGAACTCCGCAGTTAAGCGTGCTTGGGCGAGAGTAGTACTAGGATGGCTGACCTCCTGGGAAGTCCTCGTGTTGCACCCCTTTTTTGACCTTGTTCTTTCTTGCTTTGGCATGTGTGGGTCACGTGCGCCGCGAGTGGCCCGGAACTGAATTTGGGTCCACCTGGGACACAACTACGGTCCGAACAGGAGCCCGCATTGGAAAATTATGTGCCAGGAGACTCGGATATATACAGGCGACGGCGGTTACATGACAGGTGCGATCATACCAGCACTAATGCACCGGATCCCATCAGAACTCCGCAGTTAAGCGTGCTTGGGCGAGAGTAGTACTAGGATGGGTGACCTCCTGGGAAGTCCTCGTGTTGCACCCCTTTTTTGACGTTTTTCCTACTCGTTTCGGAACTCGGGGGTCATGTATACCGCGGGCGGGCCCGGAACTGGTTTGGGGGCAACCTCGGACAAGAATACGGTCGAAATGTGGCCCCCATCGGGAAGGTGGGGCCCACACCAACGTCCAGTAAGTGTTACGATAAGAGATGGGTTCATTAGAGGGTGAGATATACTGGCGTAGGGAACTCGTAGAGATCCTTGTCAACCTTGAACGCAAGTTAAGCACATGAACGACTTGGTTCACAAAAGATTATGTTTGGACAGTAAACGCCGCCGACAATGTGAAAGGAGGCCACAAAGATGCCATTTTCATAATAACAGGAGCTAGGAGAGGAACCATGCCTTGGAATTGGGTTCATTGGATAGATATCTGTCTCTAGATCAAAACTCATGTATAATATGTCCAATTTGGCCAAAGGAGTCATTTTTTATGATTTTTCAAAGATATATAGCCCTGTGACTGGGATATATATACAATTGACGGCAGCTCCATGACAGGTGCGATCATACCAGCACTAATGCACCGCATCCCATCAGAACTCCGCAGTTAAGCGTGCTTGGGCGAGAGTAGTACTAGGATGGCTGACCTCCTGGGAAGTCCTCGTGTTGCACCCCTTTTTTGACCTTGTTCTTTTCTTGCTTTGGCATGTGTGGGTCACGTGCGCCGCGAGTGGGCCCAGAACTGAATTTGGGTCCACCTGGGACACAACTACGGTCAGAACAGGAGCCCGCATTGGAAAATTATGTGCCAGGAGACTCGGATATATACAGGCGACGGCGGTTACATGACAGGTGCGATCATACCAGCACTAATGCACCGGATCCCATCAGAACTCCACAGTTAAGCGTGCTTGGGCGAGAGTAGTACTAGGATGGGTGACCTCCTGGGAAGTCCTCGTGTTGCACCCCTTTTTTGATGTTTTTCCTACTCGTTTCGGAACTCGGGGGTCATGTATACCGTGGGCGGGCCCGGAACTGGTTTGGGGGCAACCTCGGACAAGAATACGGTCGAAATGTGGCCCCCATCGGGAAGGTGGGGCCCACACCAACGTCCAGTAAGTGTTACGATAAGAGATGGGTTCATTAGAGGGTGAGATATACTGGCGTAGGGAACTCGTAGAGATCCTTGTCAACCTTGAACGCAAGTTAAGCACATGAACGACTTGGTTCACAAAAGATTATGTTTGGACAGTAAACGCCGCCGACCATGTGAAAGGAGGCCACAAAGATGCCATTTTCATAATAACAGGAGCTAGGAGAGCAACCAGGCCTTGGAATTGGGTTCATTGGATAGATCTCTGTCTCTAGATCAAAACTCATGTATAATATGTCCAATTTGGCCAAAGGAGTCATTTTTTATGATTTTTCAAAGATATATAGCCCTGTGACTGGGATATATATACAATTGACGGCAGCTCCATGACAGGTGCGATCATACCAGCACTAATGCACCGGATCCCATCAGAACTCCGCAGTTAAGCGTGCTTGGGCGAGAGTAGTACTAGGATGGGTGACCTCCTGGGAAGTCCTCGTGTTGCACCCCTTTTTTGACCTTGTTCTTTTCTTGCTTTGGCATGTGTGGGTCACGTGCGCCGCGAGTGGGCCCGGAACTGAATTTGGGTCCACCTGGGACACAACTACGGTCAGAACAGGAGCCCGCATTGGAAAATTATGTGCCAGGAGACTCGGATATATACAGGCGACGGCGGTTACATGACAGGTGCGATCATACCAGCACTAGTGCACCGGATCCCATCAGAACTCCGCAGTTAAGCGTGCTTGGGCGAGAGTAGTACTAGGATGGGTGACGGCGGTTACATGACAGGTGCGATCATACCAGCACTAATGCACCGGATCCCATCAGAACTCCGCAGTTAAGCGTGCTTGGGCGAGAGTAGTACTAGGATGGGTGACCTCCTGGGAAGTCCTCGTGTTGCACCCCTTTTTTGACATTTTTCCTACTCGTTTCGGAACTCGGGGGTCATGTATACCGCGGGCGGGCCCGGAACTGGTTTGGGGGCAACCTCGGACAAGAATACGGTCGAAATGTGGCCCCCATCGGGAAGGTTGGGCCCACACCAACGTCCAGTAAGTGTTACGATAAGAGATGGGTTCATTAGAGGGTGAGCTATACTGGCGTAGGGAACTCGTAGAGATCCTTGTCAACCTTGAACGCAAGTTAAGCACATGAACGACTTGGTGCACAAAAGATTATGTTTGGACAGTAAACGCCGCCGACAATGTGAAAGGAGGCCACAAAGATTCCATTTTCATAATAACAGGAGCTAGGAGAGGAACCAGGCCTTGACCTCCTGGGAAGTCCTCGTGTTGCACCCCTTTTTTGATGTTTTTCCTACTCGTTTCGGAACTCGTATATATAGGGACCCTCCCTCTAGACAGCCTCGGGCCATGAGAAGCTTGGCTTGAGTCATTGTGGAGGCTTACTATCAGAATGGTGGCATGCGGAAAACATCTTGGCCTTTAGCCTGAAGCGTTGGCAGATATCTCACTCATCTTCACGGTTTCAACGGCCACCTGCTTCATGAGCACCCCACCCGACGAGCTTGGCTGGCCAGGTGAGAGGGAAGATCTGACCCCTCGTCAAGCAGCAAGATCCAGCATCTAGGCTATAGGGGTCAGCGGCAGGGCCGACCGATAGTAAGGCAACGCTACGTGTGCGATGGCCAGGGGGCAAAGAAGGTAGAGCCGCCGGTGGTTTGTGGATCAACCAGGGGAGGCGAGGGCACAGGTGAGAAGGGAATCCAAGAGGACGACTCCCTGGCTCCATGGAGTGGCCAGTACGACACTGACCTGCTCGGTGTGGCAAGGAGATAAGCATGGTCTTGTGCACACCCTCATCGGGAAGTAGTGCCGCGGCAGGACACGACGGTGTCCAGCCAAGTTGGTTGTCTATGGCTTATCTGAGGTCATGGATGGCCTGACGAGGCACTACAGTGCCGCGATGCTCATGGAGCAAGGATGGGTGGGCTGCTATGTCATCAGGGTAGGGAGCAGACTCCTTCATGAGAAAGTAGATGAAGTCGAGAGCGACATGTGGAAGAGGCGGGTCACTAGCCGCTACGGCGGCCGTGATCACAGGGCCAGTGCGGATGATCACAGAACGCAAGGAAGAAGATTAGGAGGCAAAAGACCCAAGGGCCCTGGTACTACGTGTTGCCATCATGGACAAAGAGGTAATTTTCACCTTTTTAGTTGTAGCTGATGAGAATAACGAAAAGGAATGTTAAAAGTTGATGTGGCGTTGTCTTATTGGTCTAATTATCCTTATATTGTAAAATTCATAACAAGTGCTAGGATGCTCCGATCAAAATAAGTTATATATGAAAATTGACTAGAAGAATGCAAGGAATTCAATAAAAATTGTTTTAGATCCTGAATCAGATCATAGCTCGAAAGGTATATTAATTTGATAGAAAATGTATTAAAAGATAATTAGAAACCCTAATTGAGTATAGAGGATGAATCTTTGAGGTTTGGTAGGTCAAGTTGAGAAGTTTTAACCTTTTGTATTGTAAAGTAGGGTTTCAATCTATGTTGACTAATTTAGGGTTTTAATCTATGTAGGAAGGATAATGTAACATACCAAATTCTGAAATTTTGCCTTTTGACCCTATTTCCCATCTTTTCCTTTCATTTCTATCCTTATTGGCCTTACTATATAATTAGTGGAATTTATAGTGGTTTGTTGAACATTTATTCACTAATTATACCAATGGAAGGGTGTATGCTCAAATACCTCAGTGAAAGCTTAATTACCATGATTAAGTGCTCTAAACCTTAATCTAACTTTTTGATATGATTTGAAAACATAACATATGCCACATAACTCATTTGAGTGGTAATATGAAGATAAGAAACTTAATTAGATGAACAATTTAGATAATGGGCCGTTAATGGGCCATATGACATATCTCATAAAAATAAGTCTCAAAAGAGGAAACACACTTCAAATTCGAAATCTACATATCAAAATTAGCCTACATGTCAAATTTCATCTAATTTGGACCACCTTGAAATATTAGGATAAGTTTAGGAGAGAGAAAATCAATAAAGGCATAAGTAATTAATATTGTGATTTTATAAATTCAAAATATGTAAATAATGTAAAATTCATATTCTAAATATCAAATATAACTTGTGGATGATGTTTGGTCCAATTTGGATGTTGTTTGTGCAGGTTATGCAATTTTAAGTACATTCTGGACTTTTATGCAATTTACCCAATTGGGAGGTTTTCTTTGCAAATTATCTCCTGAATTTTAATCCTTAGATATTTCCTTACCATTAAAGAGATTTTAAACCATTTTAGAACCTAGTTTCACCTTGGTTTGATGGTATCTCTTTCCAAGGGCATTATAGGGATTACCCTCTTTATAAAGATGCTTATCCTTAAAAGCTATCAACCAATGAGGTTATTTCTTTCTTGCAAAACGGTGGGGATGGTCTAAATTAATCTATGGGCTCTTAGGACCGACTTTGGATATGCATGAAGCCTCTATGAGATATCCTCTTGCATGGACATCAATCCCTAGGCTAAAGACACATGGAAAGTTCCTTAAGACTCCTCATGCTTCACCTCTTTCTATATATAGCCATGTACACCCCTTCCCAACTCATAATTCAAAAACTCTTTCTATCCTTTTATTTCCTCTAGATTAGATAATAGTTCCTTCTGTATTTGTCCATCAAGGTTCTGTCCCAAGGCAAGAGAGGGAGCCTACCTTGGTGAAGAAGGCTCCTAGGGCTTCCAAATTGCCCTATTAGGGTTTCTAAAGCTCCTCCTTGGTAATTTTGACCAAGACTAGTAAGTTTCCTCCCTTCCTTCCCTATTTTCATATTGATAGTATTTCTCACACATTCATCCAGGTCGGAATCATGACCTTCCATGATAAAACTCCACTAAGAACCCTAAAACATCTCATCTCCATGCTCTTTTTCTAGGGTGTATCACCTCTAAGTTGAAAAGGAGATCTTTGTTCAAGAAAGGAGCTAGGCATGGAGCAACCATGCCTCAAAAGCTCAAGATTATTTCTGTTTGGACCTTATTATCTTCCCTAGGTGTGATATTCATAACCCCCTTCCCATATATTTCTTATTACATGCTTAGAACTCATGATCTTATGTTAAAAATTGACGATGTGTCGATTTCTAATTGGTCGATTTTCAATAATTCATAACTTTTGATTTGTTTGTCCAAAAATTAAAGTAAAATATGTTCTGAACTCAGAAAAACATGTTATTGTTAATAAAAATATTTCCAAGTATTGTTTTTCAGTTTTTTCGAAAAGAGTTTTTAGAAAATGAATTAAATACCTAAAAATCACCAAAAATACACTTTAACCTTCATAACTCCAATATATGCAAAATTATATGTTTTCTTAATAAGAAAAACCTAACTAAGTTAGTGGTGATATTTTTGAGGTCTAAATCGAGGTTTTGTGTAAAAATTTCATATATTATGGTTTCAACTCTTTAATGTATATATTTTATTCTAATACATGAATATGAAATTGGAAATAGGATAAGTGGACCTTGATTTCTACAAAAGGTTTGGAAAAGAGGTTAATAGGACTCTAAGTAAGATGTATGCGATATTCCTATCTATGTATGTGCTATCCCTATCTATGTATGTGCTATAAATCCCTATTTATGTATGTTGTATCGCCTATTCCTCTGTGTTGAGCAATTCACCTATGCTTATTCATTCTCTTTGTCCTATGCACATTAGCCTATACACAATGTCTTTTCTTTTGAAAATCATTATTCATTTGAAATACCTTATTTGATGTTGAACATATGATCATGGATATTCTTTTGAACTCTTATCTTATGCTTTGTTCATGATGGAACTCTAAAAGATGACATGTGATGTCTTTTGCCCACTTATGAGGTGGATGTATATGTTGGTCACTTATGTGGTGACTAGTTTATATATTCTGACTATACTTTCTACTTGCCTTTACATTTAACATGATATGTGATTCAGTAGCACTAGAGTAGTGTAATTGCATTGGTTTTTATGGCAGATGTGATATTTCCTGCTCTTTTGGGATGGAAAGGAACCTCATACCAAGGGCAAGATGTGTGATTCTTGGGCAATGTTTTATATATTTGGGAGATTGGAAGTATTCCTTTCTCTATCAGGTTTCAAGTTTATGAGACTTGGTCGCCTTTGTCTTTGTAATATTCTAGTGTTATGCTTATCTCACATGCATGCAAGATGATGGTTATGATATGTTCTTATGTGGCACCACTCTTTTATTTAATAATGGCAAGTATTCTTTTGTTATCATATTATTTCAATTCCTTTTCTCTTGATACCTATTTGGGTGGTCCTTATCTTTTCTATGGGAAGCCTTTTATATTTGATGTCCTTTATTCCATATATTGCTCAATTTCCTATTTAGTATGCACATACCAGCTTTTGCTGATGTCTCCTGTTGTTTCTTTCTTTTGTTGGGTATTCTTCCAACCCCAGGTTAGATCAAGGAGTATATAGCTTTTGTCTTGGACATATCTCTTGGAGATTTTGCTTTGGAGACCTTGTTCTTTTCTTGCTAGAACACATAGCTTTCTTCCCAGGTGGACCCAAATTCAAACTGAATTTGGGTCCACCTGGGACACAACTACGGTCAGAACAGGAGCCCGCATTGGAAAATTATGTGCCAGGAGACTCGGATATATACAGGCGACGGCGGTTACATGACAGGTTCGATCATACCAGCACTAATGCACCGGATCCCATCAGAACTCCACAGTTAAGCGTGCTTGGGCGAGAGTAGTACTAGGATGGGTGACCTCCTGGGAAGTCCTCCTGTTGCACCCCTTTTTTGATGTTTTTCCTACTCGTTTCGGAACTCGGGGGTCATGTATACCGCGGGCGGGCCCGGAACTGGTTTGGGGGCAACCTCGGACAAGAATACGGTCGAAATGTGGCCCCCATCGGGAAGGTGGGGCCCACACCAACGTCCAGTAAGTGTTACGATAAGAGATGGGTTCATTAGAGGGTGAGCTATACTGGCGTAGGGAACTCGTAGAGATCCTTGTAAACCTTGAACGCAAGTTAAGCACATGAACGACTTGGTTCACAAAAGATTATGTTTGGACAGTAAACGCCGCCGACCATGTGAAAGGAGGCCACAAAGATGCCATTTTCATAATAACAGGAGCTAGGAGAGGAACCAGGCCTTGGAATTGGGTTCATTGGATAGATCTCTGTCTCTAGATCAAGAATCATGTATAATATGTCCAATTTGGCCAAAGGAGTCATTTTTTATGATTTTTCAAAGATATATAGCCTTGTGACTGGGATATATATACAGTTGACGGCAGCTCCATGAAAGGTGCGATCATACCAGCACTAATGCACCGGATCCCATCAGAACTCCGCAGTTAAGCGTGCTTGGGCGAGAGTAGTACTAGGATGGGTGACCTCCTGGGAAGTCCTCGTGTTGCACCCCTTTTTTGACCTTGTTCTTTCTTGCTTTGGCATGTGTGGGTCACGTGCGCCGCGAGTGGGCCCGGAACTGAATTTTGGTCCACCTGGGACACAACTACGGTCAGAACAGGAGCACGCATTGGAAAATTATGTGCCAGGAGACTCGGATATATACAGGCGACGGCGGTTACATGACAGGTGCGATCATACCAGCACTAATGCACCGGATCCCATCAGAACTCCGCAGTTAAGCGTGCTTGGGTGAGAGTAGTACTAGGATGGGTGACCTCCTGGGAAGTCCTCGTGTTGCACCCCTTTTTTGACGTTTTTCCTACTCGTTTCGGAACTCGGGGGTCATGTATACCGCGGGCGGGCCCGGAACTGGTTTGGGGGCAACCTCGGACAAGAATACGGTCGAAATGTGGCCCCCATCGGGAAGGTGGGGCCCACACCAACGTCCAGTAAGTGTTACGATAAGAGATGGGTTCATTAGAGGGTGAGATATACTGGCGTAGGGAACTCGTAGAGATCCTTGTCAACCTTGAACGCAAGTTAAGCACATGAACGACTTGGTTCACAAAAGATTATGTTTGGACAGTAAACACCGCCGACAATGTGAAAGGAGGCCACAAAGATGCCATTTTCATAATAACAGGAGCTAGGAGAGGAACCAGGCCTTGGAATTTGGTTCATTGGATAGATCTCTGTCTCTAGATCAAAACTCATGTATAATATGTCCAATTTGGCCAAAGGAGTCATTTTTTATGATTTTTCAAAGATATATAGCCCTGTGACTGGGATATATATACAATTGACGGCAGCTCCATGACAGGTGCGATCATACCAGCACTAATGCACCGGATCCCATCAGAACTCCGCAGTTAAGCGTGCTTGGGCGAGAGTAGTACTAGGATGGCTGACCTCCTGGGAAGTCCTCGTGTTGCACCCCTTTTTTGACCTTGTTCTTTTCTTGCTTTGGCATGTGTGGGTCACGTGCGCCGCGAGTGGGCCCAGAACTGAATTTGGGTCCACCTGGGACACAACTACGGTCAGAACAGGAGCCCGCATTGGAAAATTATGTGCCAGGAGACTCGGATATATACAGGCGACGGCGGTTACATGACAGGTGCGATCATACCAGCACTAATGCACCGGATCCCATCAGAACTCCACAGTTAAGCATGCTTGGGCGAGAGTAGTACTAGGATGGGTGACCTCCTGGGAAGTCCTCGTGTTGCACCCCTTTTTTGATGTTTTTCCTACTCGTTTCGGAACTCGGGGGTCATGTATACCGTGGGCGGGCCCGGAACTGGTTTGGGGGCAACCTCGGACAAGAATACGGTCGAAATGTGGCCCCCATCGGGAAGGTGGGGCCCACACCAACGTCCAGTAAGTGTTACGATAAGAGATGGGTTCATTAGAGGGTGAGATATACTGGCGTAGGGAACTCGTAGAGATCCTTGTCAACCTTGAACGCAAGTTAAGCACATGAACGACTTGGTTCACAAAAGATTATGTTTGGACAGTAAACGCCGCCGACCATGTGAAAGGAGGCCACAAAGATGCCATTTTCATAATAACAGGAGCTAGGAGAGCAACCAGGCCTTGGAATTGGGTTCATTGGATAGATCTCTGTCTCTAGATCAAAACTCATGTATAATATGTCCAATTTGGCCAAAGGAGTCATTTTTTATGATTTTTCAAAGATATATAGCCCTGTGACTGGGATATATATACAATTGACGGCAGCTCCATGACAGGTGCGATCATACCAGCACTAATGCACCGGATCCCATCAGAACTCCGCAGTTAAGCGTGCTTGGGCGAGAGTAGTACTAGGATGGGTGACCTCCTGGGAAGTCCTCGTGTTGCACCCCTTTTTTGACCTTGTTCTTTTCTTGCTTTGGCATGTGTGGGTCACGTGCGCCGCGAGTGGGCCCGGAACTGAATTTGGGTCCACCTGGGACACAACTACGGTCAGAACAGGAGCCCGCATTGGAAAATTATGTGCCAGGAGACTCGGATATATACAGGCGACGGCGGTTACATGACAGGTGCGATCATACCAGCACTAGTGCACCGGATCCCATCAGAACTCCGCAGTTAAGCGTGCTTGGGCGAGAGTAGTACTAGGATGGGTGACGGCGGTTACATGACAGGTGCGATCATACCAGCACTAATGCACCGGATCCCATCAGAACTCCGCAGTTAAGCGTGCTTGGGCGAGAGTAGTACTAGGATGGGTGACCTCCTGGGAAGTCCTCGTGTTGCACCCCTTTTTTGACATTTTCCCTACTCGTTTCGGAACTCGGGGGTCATGTATACCGCGGGCGGGCCCGGAACTGGTTTGGGGGCAACCTCGGACAAGAATACGGTCGAAATGTGGCCCCCATCGGGAAGGTTGGGCCCACACCAACGTCCAGTAAGTGTTACGATAAGAGATGGGTTCATTAGAGGGTGAGCTATACTGGCGTAGGGAACTCGTAGAGATCCTTGTCAACCTTGAACGCAAGTTAAGCACATGAACGACTTGGTGCACAAAAGATTATGTTTGGACAGTAAACGCCGCCGACAATGTGAAAGGAGGCCACAAAGATTCCATTTTCATAATAACAGGAGCTAGGAGAGGAACCAGGCCTTGACCTCCTGGGAAGTCCTCGTGTTGCACCCCTTTTTTGATGTTTTTCCTACTCGTTTCGGAACTCGGGGGTCATGTATACCGCGGGCGGGCCCGGAACTGGTTTGGGGGCAACCTCGGACAAGAATACGGTCGAAATGTGGCCCCCATCGGGAAGGTGGGGCCCACACCAACGTCCAGTAAGTGTTACGATAAGAGATGGGTTCATTAGAGGGTGAGCTATACTGGCGTAGGGAACTCGTAGAGATCCTTGTCAACCTTGAACGCAAGTTAAGCACATGAACGACTTGGTTCACAAAAGATTATGTTTGGACAGTAAACGCCGCCGACCATGTGAAAGGAGGCCACAAAGATGCCATTTTCATAATAACAGGAGCTAGGAGAGGAACCAGGCCTTGGAATTGGGTTCATTGGATAGATCTCTGTCTCTAGATCAAGAATCATGTATAATATGTCCAATTTGGCCAAAGGAGTCATTTTTTATGATTTTTCAAAGATATATAGCCCTGTGACTGGGATATATATACAGTTGACGGCAGCTCCATGAAAGGTGCGATCATACCAGCACTAATGCACCGGATCCCATCAGAACTCCGCAGTTAAGCGTGCTTGGGCGAGAGTAGTACTAGGATGGGTGACCTCCTGGGAAGTCCTCGTGTTGCACCCCTTTTTTGACCTCGTTCTTTCTTGCTTTGGCATGTGTGGGTCACGTGCGCCGCGAGTGGGCCCGGAACTGAATTTGGGTCCACCTGGGACACAACTACGGTCCGAACAGGAGCCCGCATTGGAAAATTATGTGCCAGGAGACTCGGATATATACAGGCGACGGCGGTTACATGACAGGTGCGATCATACCAGTACTAATGCACCGGATCCCATCAGAACTCCGCAGTTAAGCGTGCTTGGGCGAGAGTAGTACTAGGATGGGTGACCTCCTGGGAAGTCCTCGTGTTGCACCCCTTTTTTGACGTTTTTCCTACTCGTTTCGGAACTCGGGGGTCATGTATACCGCGGGCGGGCCCGGAACTGGTTTGGGGGCAACCTCGGACAAGAATACGGTCGAAATGTGGCCCCCATCGGAAAGGTGGGGCCCACACCAACGTCCAGTAAGTGTTACGATAAGAGATGGGTTCATTAGAGGGTGAGATATACTGGCGTAGGGAACTCGTAGAGATCCTTGTCAACCTTGAACGCAAGTTAAGCACATGAACGACTTGGTTCACAAAAGATTATGTTTGGACAGTAAACGCCGCCGACAATGTGAAAGGAGGCCACAAAGATGCCATTTTCATAATAACAGGAGCTAGGAGAGGAACCAGGCCTTGGAATTGGGTTCATTGGATAGATCTCTGTCTCTAGATCAAAACTCATGTATAATATGTCCAATTTGGCCAAAGGAGTCATTTTTTATGATTTTTCAAAGATATATAGCCCTGTGACTGGGATATATATACAATTGACGGCAGCTCCATGACAGGTGCGATCATACCAGCACTAATGCACCGGATCCCATCAGAACTCCGCAGTTAAGCGTGCTTGGGCAAGAGTAGTACTAGGATGGGTGACCTCCTGGGAAGTCCTCGTGTTGCACCCCTTTTTTGACCTTGTTCTTTCTTGCTTTGGCATGTGTGGGTCACGTGCGCCGCGAGTGGGCCCGGAACTGAATTTTGGTCCACCTGGGACACAACTACGGTCAGAACAGGAGCACGCATTGGAAAATTATGTGCCAGGAGACTCGGATATATACAGGCGACGGCGGTTACATGACAGGTGCGATCATACCAGCACTAATGCACCGGATCCCATCAGAACTCCGCAGTTAAGCGTGCTTGGGTGAGAGTAGTACTAGGATGGGTGACCTCCTGGGAAGTCCTCGTGTTGCACCCCTTTTTTGATGTTTTTCCTACTCGTTTCGGAACTCGGGGGTCATGTATACCGCGGGCGGGCCCGGAACTGGTTTGGGGGCAACCTCGGACAAGAATACGGTCGAAATGTGGCCCCCATCGGGAAGGTGGGGCCCACACCAACGTCCAGTAAGTGTTACGATAAGAGATGGGTTCATTAGAGGGTGAGATATACTGGCGTAGGGAACTCGTAGAGATCCTTGTCAACCTTGAACGCAAGTTAAGCACATGAACGACTTGGTTCACAAAAGATTATGTTTGGACAGTAAACACCGCCGACAATGTGAAAGGAGGCCACAAAGATGCCATTTTCATAATAACAGGAGCTAGGAGAGGAACCAGGCCTTGGAATTTGGTTCATTGGATAGATCTCTGTCTCTAGATCAAAACTCATGTATAATATGTCCAATTTGGCCAAAGGAGTCATTTTTTATGATTTTTCAAAGATATATAGCCCTGTGACTGGGATATATATACAATTGACGGCAGCTCCATGACAGGTGCGATCATACCAGCACTAATGCACCGGATCCCATCAGAACTCCGCAGTTAAGCGTGCTTGGGCGAGAGTAGTACTAGGATGGCTGACCTCCTGGGAAGTCCTCGTGTTGCACCCCTTTTTTGACCTTGTTCTTTTCTTGCTTTGGCATGTGTGGGTCACGTGCGCCGCGAGTGGGCCCAGAACTGAATTTGGGTCCACCTGGGACACAACTACGGTCAGAACAGGAGCCCGCATTGGAAAATTATGTGCCAGGAGACTCGGATATATACAGGCGACGGCGGTTACATGACAGGTGCGATCATACCAGCACTAATGCACCGGATCCCATCAGAACTCCGCAGTTAAGCGTGCTTGGGCGAGAGTAGTACTAGGATGGGTGACCTCCTGGGAAGTCCTCGTGTTGCACCCCTTTTTTGATGTTTTTCCTACTCGTTTCGGAACTCGGGGGTCATGTATACCGCGGGCGGGCCCGGAACTGGTTTGGGGGCAACCTCGGACAAGAATACGGTCGAAATGTGGCCCCCATCGGGAAGGTGGGGCCCACACCAACGTCCAGTAAGTGTTACGATAAGAGATGGGTTCATTAGAGGGTGAGCTATACTGGCGTAGGGAACTCGTAGAGATCCTTGTCAACCTTGAACGCAAGTTAAGCACATGAACGACTTGGTTCACAATAGATTATGTTTGGACAGTAAACGCCGCCGACCATGTGAAAGGAGGCCACAAAGATGCCATTTTCATAATAACAGGAGCTAGGAGAGGAACCAGGCCTTGGAATTGGGTTCATTGGATAGATCTCTGTCTCTAGATCAAAAATCATGTATAATATGTCCAATTTGGCCAAAGGAGTCATTTTTTATAATTTTTCAAAGATATATAGCCCTGTGACTGGGATATATATACAGTTGACGGCAGCTCCATGAAAGGTGCGATCATACCAGCACTAATGCACCGGATCCCATCAGAACTCCGCAGTTAAGCGTGCTTGGGCGAGAGTAGTACTAGGATGGGTGACCTCCTGGGAAGTCCTCGTGTTGCACCCCTTTTTTGACCTTGTTCTTTCTTGCTTTGGCATGTGTGGGTCACGTGCGCCGCGAGTGGGCCCGGAACTGAATTTGGGTCCACCTGGGACACAACTACGGTCCGAACAGGAGCCCGCATTGGAAAATTATGTGCCAGGAGACTCGGATATATACAGGCGACGGCGGTTACATGACAGGTGCGATCATACCAGCACTAATGCACCGGATCCCATCAGAACTCCGCAGTTAAGCGTGCTTGGGCGAGAGTAGTACTAGGATGGGTGACCTCCTGGGAAGTCCTCGTGTTGCACCCCTTTTTTGATGTTTTTCCTACTCGTTTCGGAACTCGGGGGTCATGTATACCGCGGGCGGGCCCGGAACTGGTTTGGGGGCAACCTCGGATAAGAATACGGTCGAAATGTGACCCACACATGCCAAAGTAAGAAAGAACAAGGTCAAAAAAGGGGTGCAACACGAGGACTTCCCAGGAGATCACCCATCCTAGTACTACTCTCGCCCAAACACGCTTAACTGCGATGTTCTGATGGGATCCAGTGCATTAGTTCTGGTATGATCGCACCTGTCATGGAGCTGCCGTCAACTGTATATATCAAAAAAGATGTCTACGAGTTCAAGGTTGACAAGAGATGGGTTCATTAGAGGGTGAGCTATACTGGCGTAGGGAACTCGTACAGATCCTTGTCAACCTTGAACGCAAGTTAAGCACAAGAACGACTTGGTTTACAAAAGATTATGTTTGGACAGTAAACGCCGCCGACAATGCTGGTATGATCGCACCTGTCATGTAACCGTCGTCGCCTGTATATATCTGAGTCTCCTGGCACATAATTTTCCAATGCGGTTACATGATAGGTGCGATCATACCAGCACTAATGCACCGGATCCCATCAGAACTCCGCAGTCAAGCGTGCTTGGGCGAGAGTAGTACTAGGATGGGTGACCTCCTGGGAAGTCCTCGTGTTGCACCCCTTTTTTGACGTTTTTCCTACTCGTTTCGGAACTCGGGGGTCATGTATACCGCGGGCGGACCCGGAACTGGTTTGGAAGCAACCTCGGACAAGAATACGGTCAAAATGAGGCCCGCATTGGGAAGGTGGGGACCACACCAACGTCCAGTAAGTGTTACGATAAGAGATGGGTTCATTAGAGGGTGAGCTATACTGGCGTAGGGAACTCGTAGAGATCCTTGTCAACCTTGAACGCAAGTTAAGCACAAGAATGACTTGGTTCAAAAAAGATTATGTTTGGACAGTAAACGCCGGCGACCATGTGAAAGGAGGCCACAAAGATGCCATTTTCATAATAACAGGAGCTAGGAGAGGATATATATACAGTTGACGGTAGCTCCATGACAGGTGTGCTCATACCAGCACTAATGCATCGGATCCCATCAGAAATCCACAGTTAAGCGTGCTTGGGCGAGAGTAGTACTAGGATGGGTGACCTCCTCAGAAGTCCTTGTGTTGCACCCCTTTTTTGACCTTGTTCTTTCTTGCTTTGGCATGTGTGGGTCATGTGCACCGCGAGTGGCCCAGAACTGAATTTGGGTCCACCTGGGACACAACTACGTTCAGAACGGAGCCCGCATTGGAAAATTATGTGCTAGGAGACTCGGATATATACAGGCGATGGCGGTTACATGACAGGTGCGATCATACCAGCACTAATGCACCGGATCCCATCAGAACTCCGCAGTTAATCGTGTTTGGGCGAGAGTAGTATTAGGATGGGTGACCTCCTGGGAAGTCCTCGTGTTGCACCCCTTTTTTGACATTTTTCCTACTCGTTTCGGAACTCGGGGTCATGTATACCGCGGGCGGGCCCGGAACTGGTTTGGGGGCAACCTCGGACAAGAATACGGTCGAAATGTGGGCCGCATTGGGAAGGTGGGGCCCACACCAACGTCCAGTAAGTGTTACGATAAGAGATGGGTTCATTAGAGGGTGAGCTATACTGGCGTAGGGAACTCGTAGAGATCTTTGTCAACTTGAACGAAAATTAAGCACAAGAACGACTTGGTTCACAAAAGATTATGTTTGGACAGTAAACGCCGCCGACAATGTGAAAGGAGGCCACAAAGATGCCATTTTCATTGGATAGATCTCTGTCTCTAGATCAAAAATCATGTATAATATGTCCAATTTGGCCAAAGGAGTCATTTTTAATGATTTTTCATAGATATATAGCCCTCTGACTGGGATATATATACAGTTGACGGCAGCTCCATGATAGGTGCGATCATACCAGCACTAATGCATCGGATCCCATCAGCACTCCACAGTTAAGCATGCTTGGGCGAGAGTAGTACTAGGATGGGTGACCTCCTGGGAAGTCCTCGTGTTACACCCCTTTTTGACCTTGTTCTTTCTTGCTTTGGCATGTGTGGGTCACGTGCGCTGCGAGTGGGCGCGGAACTGAATTTGGGTCCACATGGGACACAACTACGGTCTGAACGGAGCCCGCATTGGAAAATTATGTGCCAGGAGACTCGGATATATACAGGCGACGGCGGTTACATGACAGGTGCGATCATACCAGCACTAATGCACCGGATCCCATCAGAACTCCGTAGTTAAGCGTGCTTGGGCGAGAGTAGTACTAGGATGGGTGACCTCCTGGGTAGTGTTCATCGTGTTGCACCCCTTTTTTGATGTTTTTCCTACTCGTTTCGGAACTCGGGGGTTGTGTATACCGCGGACGGGCTCGGAACTGGTGTGGGGGCAACCTCAGACAAGAATACGGTCAAAATGTGGCCCGCATTGGGAAGGTTGGGCCCACACCAACGTCAAGTAAGTGTTACGATAAGAAATGGGTTCATTAGAGGGTGAGCTATACTGGCGTAGGGAACTCGTAGAGATCCTTGTCAACCTTGAACACAAGTTATGCACAAGAACGACTTGGTTCACAAAAGATTATAATTGGACAGTAAACGCCGCCGACAATGTGAAAGGAGGCCACAAAGATGCCATTTTCATAATAACAGGAGCTAGGAGAGGAACCATGCCTTGGAATTGGGTTCATTGGATAGATCTCTGTCTCTAGATCAAAAATCATGTATAATATGTCCAATTTGGCCAAAGGAGTCATTTTTTATGATTTTTCATAGATATATAGCCCTCTGACTGGGATATATATACAGTTGACGGCAGCTCCATGACAGGTGCGATCATACCAGCACTAATGCACTGGATCCCATCAGAACTCCGCAATTAAGTGTGCTTGGGCGAGAGTAGTACTAGGATGGGTGACCTCCTGGGAAGTCCTCGTGTTGCACCCCTTTTTTGATGTTTTTCCTACTCGTTTCGGAACTCGGGGGTCATGTATACCGCGGGCGGGCCCGGAACTGGTTTGGGGGCAACCTCGGACAAGAATACGGTCGAAATGTGGCCCCCATCGGAAAGGTGGGGCCCACACCAACGTCCAGTAAGTGTTACGATAAGAGATGGGTTCATTAGAGGGTGAGATATACTGGCGTAGGGAACTCGTAGAGATCCTTGTCAACCTTGAACGCAAGTTAAGCACATGAACGACTTGGTTCACAAAAGATTATGTTTGGACAGTAAACGCCGCCGACAATGTGAAAGGAGGCCACAAAGATGCCATTTTCATAATAACAGGAGCTAGGAGAGGAACCATGCCTTGGAATTGGGTTCATTGGATAGATCTCTGTCTCTAGATCAAAACTCATGTATAATATGTCCAATTTGGCCAAAGGAGTCATTTTTTATGATTTTTCAAAGATATATAGCCCTGTGACTGGGATATATATACAATTGACGGCAGCTCCATGACAGGTGCGATCATACCAGCACTAATGCACCGGATCCCATCAGAACTCCGCAGTTAAGCGTGCTTGGGCGAGAGTAGTACTAGGATGGGTGACCTCCTGGGAAGTCCTCGTGTTGCACCCCTTTTTTGACCTTGTTCTTTCTTGCTTTGGCATGTGTGGGTCACGTGCGCCGCGAGTGGGCCCGGAACTGAATTTTGGTCCACCTGGGACACAACTACGGTCAGAACAGGAGCACGCATTGGAAAATTATGTGCCAGGAGACTCGGATATATACAGGCGACGGCGGTTACATGACAGGTGCGATCATACCAGCACTAATGCACCGGATCCCATCAGAACTCCGCAGTTAAGCGTGCTTGGGTGAGAGTAGTACTAGGATGGGTGACCTCCTGGGAAGTCCTCGTGTTGCACCCCTTTTTTGACGTTTTTCCTACTCGTTTCGGAACTCGGGGGTCATGTATACCGCGGGCGGGCCCGGAACTGGTTTGGGGGCAACCTCGGACAAGAATACGGTCGAAATGTGGCCCCCATCGGGAAGGTGGGGCCCACACCAACGTCCAGTAAGTGTTACGATAAGAGATGGGTTCATTAGAGAGTGAGATATACTGGCGTAGGGAACTCGTAGAGATCCTTGTCAACCTTGAACGCAAGTTAAGCACATGAACGACTTGGTTCACAAAAGATTATGTTTGGACAGTAAACACCGCCGACAATGTGAAAGGAGGCCACAAAGATGCCATTTTCATAATAACAGGAGCTAGGAGAGGAACCAGGCCTTGGAATTTGGTTCATTGGATAGATCTCTGTCTCTAGATCAAAACTCATGTATAATATGTCCAATTTGGCCAAAGGAGTCATTTTTTATGATTTTTCAAAGATATATAGCCCTGTGACTGGGATATATATACAGTTGACGGCAGCTCCATGAAAGGTGCGATCATACCAGCACTAATGCACCGGATCCCATCAGAACTCCGCAGTTAAGCGTGCTTGGGCGAGAGTAGTACTAGGATGGGTGACCTCCTGGGAAGTCCTCGTGTTGCACCCCTTTTTTGACCTTGTTCTTTTCTTGCTTTGGCATGTGTGGGTCACGTGCGCCGCGAGTGGGCCCAGAACTGAATTTGGGTCCACCTGGGACACAACTACGGTCAGAACAGGAGCCCGCATTGGAAAATTATGTGCCAGGAGACTCGGATATATACAGGCGACGGCGGTTACATGACAGGTGCGATCATACCAGCACTAATGCACCGGATCCCATCAGAACTCCGCAGTTAAGCGTGCTTGGGCGAGAGTAGTACTAGGATGGGTGACCTCCTGGGAAGTCCTCGTGTTGCACCCCTTTTTTGATGTTTTTCCTACTCGTTTCGGAACTCGGGGGTCATGTATACCGCGGGCGGGCCCGGAACTGGTTTGGGGGCAACCTCGGACAAGAATACGGTCGAAATGTGGCCCCCATCGGGAAGGTGGGGCCCACACCAACGTCCAGTAAGTGTTACGATAAGAGATGGGTTCATTAGAGGGTGAGCTATACTGGCGTAGGGAACTCGTAGAGATCCTTGTCAACCTTGAACGCAAGTTAAGCACATGAACGACTTGGTTCACAAAAGATTATGTTTGGACAGTAAACGCCGCCGACCATGTGAAAGGAGGCCACAAAGATGCCATTTTCATAATAACAGGAGCTAGGAGAGGAACCAGGCCTTGGAATTGGGTTCATTGGATAGATCTCTGTCTCTAGATCAAAAATCATGTATAATATGTCCAATTTGGCCAAAGGAGTCATTTTTTATAATTTTTCAAAGATATATAGCCCTGTGACTGGGATATATATACAGTTGACGGCAGCTCCATGAAAGGTGCGATCATACCAGCACTAATGCACCGGATCCCATCAGAACTCCGCAGTTAAGCGTGCTTGGGCGAGAGTAGTACTAGGATGGGTGACCTCCTGGGAAGTCCTCGTGTTGCACCCCTTTTTTGACCTTGTTCTTTCTTGCTTTGGCATGTGTGGGTCACGTGCGCCGCGAGTGGGCCCGGAACTGAATTTGGGTCCACCTGGGACACAACTACGGTCCGAACAGGAGCCCGCATTGGAAAATTATGTGCCAGGAGACTCGGATATATACAGGCGACGGCGGTTACATGACAGGTGCGATCATACCAGCACTAATGCACCGGATCCCATCAGAACTCCGCAGTTAAGCGTGCTTGGGCGAGAGTAGTACTAGGATGGGTGACCTCCTGGGAAGTCCTCGTGTTGCACCCCTTTTTTGATGTTTTTCCTACTCGTTTCGGAACTCGGGGGTCATGTATACCGCGGGCGGGCCCGGAACTGGTTTGGGGGCAACCTCGGATAAGAATACGGTCGAAATGTGACCCACACATGCCAAAGTAAGAAAGAACAAGGTCAAAAAAGGGGTGCAACACGAGGACTTCCCAGGAGATCACCCATCCTAGTACTACTCTCGCCCAAACACGCTTAACTGCGATGTTCTGATGGGATCCAGTGCATTAGTTCTGGTATGATCGCACCTGTCATGGAGCTGCCGTCAACTGTATATATCAAAAAAGATGTCTACGAGTTCAAGGTTGACAAGAGATGGGTTCATTAGAGGGTGAGCTATACTGGCGTAGGGAACTCGTACAGATCCTTGTCAACCTTGAACGCAAGTTAAGCACAAGAACGACTTGGTTTACAAAAGATTATGTTTGGACAGTAAACGCCGCCGACAATGCTGGTATGATCGCACCTGTCATGTAACCGTCGTCGCCTGTATATATCTGAGTCTCCTGGCACATAATTTTCCAATGCGGTTACATGATAGGTGCGATCATACCAGCACTAATGCACCGGATCCCATCAGAACTCCGCAGTCAAGCGTGCTTGGGCGAGAGTAGTACTAGGATGGGTGACCTCCTGGGAAGTCCTCGTGTTGCACCCCTTTTTTGACGTTTTTCCTACTCGTTTCGGAACTCGGGGGTCATGTATACCGCGGGCGGACCCGGAACTGGTTTGGAAGCAACCTCGGACAAGAATACGGTCAAAATGAGGCCCGCATTGGGAAGGTGGGGACCACACCAACGTCCAGTAAGTGTTACGATAAGAGATGGGTTCATTAGAGGGTGAGCTATACTGGCGTAGGGAACTCGTAGAGATCCTTGTCAACCTTGAACGCAAGTTAAGCACAAGAATGACTTGGTTCAAAAAAGATTATGTTTGGACAGTAAACGCCGGCGACCATGTGAAAGGAGGCCACAAAGATGCCATTTTCATAATAACAGGAGCTAGGAGAGGATATATATACAGTTGACGGTAGCTCCATGACAGGTGTGCTCATACCAGCACTAATGCATCGGATCCCATCAGAAATCCACAGTTAAGCGTGCTTGGGCGAGAGTAGTACTAGGATGGGTGACCTCCTCAGAAGTCCTTGTGTTGCACCCCTTTTTTGACCTTGTTCTTTCTTGCTTTGGCATGTGTGGGTCATGTGCACCGCGAGTGGCCCAGAACTGAATTTGGGTCCACCTGGGACACAACTACGTTCAGAACGGAGCCCGCATTGGAAAATTATGTGCTAGGAGACTCGGATATATACAGGCGATGGCGGTTACATGACAGGTGCGATCATACCAGCACTAATGCACCGGATCCCATCAGAACTCCGCAGTTAATCGTGTTTGGGCGAGAGTAGTATTAGGATGGGTGACCTCCTGGGAAGTCCTCGTGTTGCACCCCTTTTTTGACATTTTTCCTACTCGTTTCGGAACTCGGGGTCATGTATACCGCGGGCGGGCCCGGAACTGGTTTGGGGGCAACCTCGGACAAGAATACGGTCGAAATGTGGGCCGCATTGGGAAGGTGGGGCCCACACCAACGTCCAGTAAGTGTTACGATAAGAGATGGGTTCATTAGAGGGTGAGCTATACTGGCGTAGGGAACTCGTAGAGATCTTTGTCAACTTGAACGAAAATTAAGCACAAGAACGACTTGGTTCACAAAAGATTATGTTTGGACAGTAAACGCCGCCGACAATGTGAAAGGAGGCCACAAAGATGCCATTTTCATTGGATAGATCTCTGTCTCTAGATCAAAAATCATGTATAATATGTCCAATTTGGCCAAAGGAGTCATTTTTAATGATTTTTCATAGATATATAGCCCTCTGACTGGGATATATATACAGTTGACGGCAGCTCCATGATAGGTGCGATCATACCAGCACTAATGCATCGGATCCCATCAGCACTCCACAGTTAAGCATGCTTGGGCGAGAGTAGTACTAGGATGGGTGACCTCCTGGGAAGTCCTCGTGTTACACCCCTTTTTGACCTTGTTCTTTCTTGCTTTGGCATGTGTGGGTCACGTGCGCTGCGAGTGGGCGCGGAACTGAATTTGGGTCCACATGGGACACAACTACGGTCTGAACGGAGCCCGCATTGGAAAATTATGTGCCAGGAGACTCGGATATATACAGGCGACGGCGGTTACATGACAGGTGCGATCATACCAGCACTAATGCACCGGATCCCATCAGAACTCCGTAGTTAAGCGTGCTTGGGC
>CAVNZW010000217.1:0-20255 GCA_963693085.1 Alisma plantago-aquatica
CCCCAACCCCAACCCCAACCCCAACCCCAACCCCAACCCCAACCCCAACCCCAACCCCAACCCCAACCCCAACCCCAACCCCAACCCCAACCCCCAAGAATAAAATAAGTATTAATACTCTATCAAGCTACATGCATCAAGAAGATTAATCCTATTCATTATCGAATTCCCTTACAGCGAAATCCTTCTAATTTCCCCTAAACAATTAAGGATGCTTTAATTTTATATGCTGGTTCAGTGACCCTTATGACCTAAATAACAGCCTAAATACCCATATGATTTGGTGCATCCTTAAATTTGGCATTTGTAATGTCTTGCAATATCAACTGCTGATCTCCTTATACGCCTCTTTTTCTCATCAATCTGCCCGCTATTTCCTTATGATAGTTCCTCAGCTTTTTTCTTGATGGTAAAATAAATACTTCTAGTTTGCCCAATTTGGAAACAAGGTCTGATTTTTCCATATTAAGTTCTTTTAGTTGTGTGCCTAGAATATGGTTGGCCAAGTAAAGCCTGCAATACTCATTGTAATAGTTGATTTGCTCATCTTCAGTGTTCTTTATTTCGGTTTAGGGGTAGTATTCTCGCTTTGGAATATTGTTTACTTGTGAATCGCTTTCTTCAAGATCCTCACTCATCTCAAATTATTTTATTATTATATCTATTTAACTTGGCTAGTTTAAACAAACACTCCAATCTTTATAGTGTTTTTATACAGTCAAATTGCTATTTATTCCAGTTTTTATTGATTCAAAGAAATATTTACGAAATATTGCTAAATCAAAATTGCAACTTTATACTTTTTCCTCTTCACTACTTCTTTTTATCAAGCTAAAGATTGACTTTTTCATAAGCTTTTCTCATTAGCATACTGTTTTGCATAATTTGCTCGATATTTTTTTCAGCCATTCTTCGCTTTATAACAGTCTAATCCTCTTGAATTTAATGTGGTCTCTTTGGTTTCTTTTTCCATTGACTACATTTGATTGTTTCTACAAATTATCCTTTATTATGGTTTGAATGATGCAATACCTTATCATCAGGTTATCGTTAAACTGGTAAAGAATTATTATTGATTTGAATATTCTATTGGTTCTATTAAGGTAAATGGTTTGATTTATCAATCCTTTCGGTTTTATTATATGTGTTTTATTAATCTTTTCTATTGCTTTAATCACATAAGCATCCGCCCATTATCATTATTAACTATCCAATAAATTAATCAAAACCCAATTGAGCAAAAACAAGCTATTAAAAAATCCTCTTCAATAAGATAAAATCGTAATATAATAGTATATTTGGATGTATTGATTGATGATAATTAATGATAATGATCAGTATCTTAACGATAAGAAGGCAGCTACTCCAGCCCTTACCCAGTTATCTTCCTCCACATTGGTTGGAATTTCAAACATCATAACGAAATTAGTAGAGTGTCCAGTAGTTGAGAGTGTTCCTCGACGTGATACAACCTTATAAACAGGGCAGTTATATATTCCTTTCTATGGAGTTTTTCTGTCTGCCTGAGGAATCAAATGAATCATTGGTAAAGCTAAATACTAAAAGAAATACATGAATAAAGCTCTTTTGCTTGAGGGTTGGTTATTAGTTTCTTCTATTTACTCCACTTGGCTCCTTCCAAGAACAGACCATGGATGTAGCATCCATCCTCAGGCTTTTATTTCACATCTTGATATTACAGTTCAAGATATTTGAATTCAAATGATAATTTATCAATAGCAATTACATGTTTCCTGGCAAAATTTTGAAGTGTTCCAGTCAAAAATGCTTGAGGGAAGAAGAAACCTACATAAAAAGACAATTACCTGATATCCAGAAACATTTAGGCGTACCGTTATCAATCCAATTTTGAAGGAAATTAATTCGATTATTTAAATCTTATGTCCATGATGCCAAAGGTTTCATTGATAAGAATCCTTTTTGGTCCCAAATCTTAGGTACTTGGTTATCAAACAAAGAATTAGCAATTAATTACAATTATTAACTCATAACGATTAAACCTTTCAATGCTTTCTTTACATTTACCAAATTTTATTTCATTACTTACAACAATCGATTGTACCTGATTACTTATTGCACCAACACAGTATTCATTGATTATTCGTAACTTGTTGGATATTTCTTTTGTATTTCATAGATGGGTAGAACATCAGGAGTTTTAGATTGTACAAAAGTAGCAATATCACTAATAACTTCTTCCCTAGATTTACCCCCACCTCCTCCTGTTCGAGGCTGTACTGATAGAATAGACTCAAGCATTTAAAATGTAGCAGTTTGTGAGTTAGTAATTTAAGCATTGTCATGCAGTCCAAAGGCCTAGGGTGATTGATTTAAGGGCAGCTTCTCAATATATTCAATGTATTGGTCAATTGTTGTTGCTTATGGCTGCCGATAGTTACCTGATTATGAAAATTTATGACCAACTTTCAAAGTCTATGGGTTTAAGTACACCTTAATGATAGTTATAATTAGTCTCACGTCTTTGTCATCAGTTACTCTTCCTCCGTAATTGATTTATGAGCCTAAAAAGTTGAGGACTTTATAAGGAATTTCTTTGTATTCGTCTAAAAGCATGCGCAACTGTTTCTTGCAGACCATCAAATCCTCATTAGTAAATTAATAAGCAATATTCCATCCAATAGGTCCAAATTTACGACGATCCTGGACAATAGCATGGAATAAACAGAAACCAAACAGCAGCTTTTTAAATTATTCAGGCTTTTTACATTAGCTAAATTACTTCTCATCCATGTTCTTATATGTACGAAGCAAGTTGTTGCGTAGACCTTGTGGAGGCTATAGGGTCATCTTTATACTGTTTTGAAGAATGGGAATAGAGAAAGATTCTGTTGGCATAGAAGTCAACCATAGTCTAAAATCTTTATGCATTCCTGTATTTAAACCTTCAACAATTTGTTAGAGTTCAGGCATCCAACTTATAGACAAATGACAATTTTGAAGTAAAACCCAATATCCTTTAGAGCAAGATAGTTCAACAAGTGCTTTAGCCTTCTTTCCTTGTCCTTGTCCCAAAGAAATAGATCGATATCGTTCGCCCATACCCATTTCAGTTGAGAATTTCAAGAAATCAGCGACGGGATCTGATCCTGCTGAAAGCACAAAGATAAGTGGACTGACAATTGAAGAATCTCTATAGCATTTAGATAGGTCGAAAGTTGGAGCAACAATAAATTTCTCTCCCATTGTTGCGCTGACATAATTTTGAATGGCAGGAATGACTTTATCTGATCTAATGCATTTGATGATGATAATCTTTTGGAACAAGTCAAGCTAGTGATTATAAGGAGCTGGTAATTGTTCTTCTTGAGGAGCAACACTATCAAATATCTTTCTCCATTGCTCTAAATTCTTCATAAAGTGCTCTTGGATGTCTTTGAAGCTCTCAAGTTGCCCTGTGCCATAGAATTGACGATAAAAGTCAGGCCATTGATTATCAGGAATCCATTTGGTTGGATTTGGTGGAATATTTACTTATCCTGATGGACCTGACAGAAGATAACGCCACTATCGATTATTGATTTTATTATCTCCTTGTCGGATTTTGATTGTAAGTACAAATGAGAAAAGTAGTTTATGTTTTTCAAACAAACTTCGACAAACATTCTCATAAAGTGAGTAAGTAAAGTAGTTATTCATGTTATCAAGACGCTCATTTAGCTATTTAGAAGCAGGACTATTTTATACTGATAGAACAAAGAGCCTGACAAACCATTGAAGTGAATATTGATACATAGGGTCTATTAAGGCAAAATCAATAATGCAGAAGAAGAGTAAGGAAGCACGATATGCAACAGGTCGATAGCCTTCTCTTGTCTAATCGATTTGCTTCTATGTAATTTTAGATTATTCGACACGCTTATTGATTTACTGACTTGTCTTCTTTGAGTTTGAAAGTTAGTTGATCAAAGATTAATCTTTAAGGAACTCATCAATATTACCTCCTGTGCTGGAAAGTGCGCGCAAGATAGAATCTTCAATACTAATTAGAGTCTTACGATCCTCAGCATTTTTAGTCACAATTTACAGCTTTTTCTGCTACATTTGAGGATTTTATAGTGCTACGATTTGAGCCAACATCTGTTCTTCAAGACCTGAAGGAGTGATAGCGAAGTTAATAACTGAAACCTTAACGAAAATTTAGGGAGGATAGTGAGGATTGGGTAAAGTTGTTGTCATGAAGAATTTAAAGCTTTTACTGTAATTTATCGTTTTTTCACCAATAGTAATAGAATAGCTTGAACCAGTTTTAACAACTTTTTGTAAAAGGATAGGCTACAATGAAGGATCCAAATCTTTTCCTATTCCCTATAAAATAACCCATTTTCCAAATTGAACAGCTAACTCAATAGTACGCATTAAGTTGGCTTCAGTAGGTTTTGCAACATTGACTCCTTCTTCATGCTTCGATCCTAAATTTTTGATGAACTTATTAGCTTGATTTTGAGGATCAATCATAAGTGGCCATCTTTTAGTCTTATCAATAATAACTCCATTTTCTGTGGAAGTATCATCTTTTGGTAGACCTGCAATATTCCAAGATTGTATTACAACTGGCACACCAAGAAATCCTCTCATTGTCACATTCTCTGTATGTTATAATCCTATCTCTGCTAATTTTTTTGACCAATTTTTTTACATTCTTGTTCGATATTAAGCAGTAAATGGTCCTGAGTAAGCAATCATACCTGCTCCAATAGCACAGTTTCCTGCAATCAAATTAGCATCTTCAATCATCTTCTTGACATCCTTTGACCAACGAATCTGCTCATCTGATAATCCCAAGATGAGTTTTTGTGCACGATCCAGTTTCACCTTACATAATGCAATTTAATTTGTTAGTTTTTCTTTTTATTTCATCTTCTGGTCAAACATATCTTCAAGCTATCTTATCTTTTTGTTTACTGCATTTAAAGCATCCATCTTTTCCTTTAAAAATGCAGTCTTTTATGCCAATACTTTTTGAGTTGCTTCAAGTTTCTAACGCAAAGGGCGTGTTTCGTTGAAGACTTTATTGAAATCATACATAGCCTTAACCCAAAGGTATAAAAATTGAATAGCGTATGATGCAGTTTTAGCACGGTCAAGTGTAAATTCTGGGTCCACCAAAATTTGTGCTTGCAATTTTTTAATAAATGCTGGATTGATACTTTCCTTCTTATACTCAGTAAGATCCTTCATTAAAGTACCAACATCATTTAATAAATATTTCTTAGCAGTCTCAAAATGATCTTCTTCTTTCTTGCCATCAACGGTTTTGATAACTATTTGTCCTCCTGCTCTTTTGATACTGTCTTGAAGTAAAATCACAATTCCTCCAAGTACAACTCTAATAACATTAGGTGGATTAGCTAAAGCTTTAATTTCATTCAAATGGTCTTTTTTAAGTTTCTTCACCTATGCTAAAGTAATCTATAAGGATGCGTTGGCCTAAGCAACTGAGGCTTCAGCCTATGCTGCAAGTGCCGAAGCTTCTGCTTTTTGTGCATTAGCAATCTTTTATTCTGCAGACACTACAATTTGCACCTCCTCAGCCTCAGCCTTATCAACAGTTAATTTTTGCATGAGCTTTTATGTTTCAATTGATGCTTTTTATAGTTAAGGCTGCATTTTCGTCAGTTCTTTTTGCATTTCTTATACAGCATTATTTGCTTGTAGTAGTTTGTCGAGTCCATTTTGGAGCCTTGAAATTGAGAAACTGGATTCTTATCTTTTTTATCTTAGAACACGCTTATAGGTTGATAGAAGTTCAAGATAGATAGTTGGTGTAACGTGATTGATCCTACTTAGTTATGCTTTGAATATTATGGATTATTTCTCAACACTTTTATGAATAGTCTTGAATATTTCAACAAATTGATCGAGTCTACCTTACAAACCTAATTATATCTCTATATCAGCAAGCTGTCCACGGCCAACACCAAGCAAAGCTTCTTCTGGCCATTCACTAAACCAATCAATAGTGCATCCATTGACCAGACTGGGGAACATACGAAGTCTAGTAGCGAAAGCATCACCTATTGGACTCATACATATCACTATATGAATATTACGTTTGACTCTTGCAAGATACATCGAGAAGATATTCATTTTATTAGGTTGAAGATTCTTTTTGGCACAGTCACCCTTACAATTTGATACAATATCCTCCATATCTTTGTCGTTGTAAAGATTGGCAACATCTCCTGAATTTAGAATATTGTTAATATCTTCAAGCATTTGTTCATTGATAATCTGAGTATCAACAAACAAGAATGATAATTGTTTGTTCTGCACTCCAGCAGTTAAGAGGATGTCTTTGATATCTTCACGCCAATTTTTCATTGAGTAATTTTTAATAACTTATATTTGCCTTAGTAAATAATTCATAATATAGGTAGCTAGTTTGGCTAATGATTGTCTTCCACTACCTCCAACACCTAAAAGTAGCCCATTACCTTGTGGCTGCCTAATAATTCTTGATATTCTTGAGACATGCTCGCAACAAGCATCTAAGAACATTACTAACTTCATTGCTTTTTTACTTCCCATCTCAATATTATATTATTCAAGGTACTCAATAATCTTCTCAATCATTTTTTATAAATTATCTATCTCTGAATATGGACGCACATCACCTTACCTGCCTTGCATAAAATCTCCAAATACTATCCTTGCAGTTTAAAATTTATGAGTTGCTTCTGCTGGTTCCTTAGCCAATGGGAAATATGAGTTACCTATCTCTACACATTTTTCAATAAACATATCTTTATCTTATTTGCTGACAAGTCTATCATGATAAACTCTCATGTTTTCATGGTACCAAAGATGAATTAGTGATTTTGTTGATGATATTCCTTTTGGATTGGCTGAGCATACTCCCTGCACTACTTTCCAAATATCTCTTAAGTTGAATGTATAATGAGATTTAGAAGGAGTTGGCAAAAGTTATTTTTTCACATATTAAAATATCTACAGGCATGTCTAACTCAAATGCTTATCGAAATGCCGCACTGACTATGGGAACTTCCTTAGATAAAATGCAAGCAATGATGTAAAGATGCTATTGATGATATCACTTGGTAAATCAGTATAAGCAAGCATATTGAAGTGACGCACTAATCTGTTTGTGATAAAGGTACGTCCTCCTCCAGGTGGACCCATAGTACAAAGAACAATTAGGTCTTACAATCTTATAAAGAGTAAAGTTTTACGATCATACCAACCTTTGTGATCCAAATATTGACGGATTAATTATAGAGGTGGCTGAGCTCCATAGGTCTATTTCTTAGCATATTCAAATCATCAATAAAGATGATACACTTTTTACCAATAGGTGGCCCATAGTAACCTTTTCTTCTTTTTTACATCTTGCTGTCAATTGTATCTTGAGTTTGATTGGCACCAGTTTGAGCAGAGAATGCTAAAGCAATGTATTGATAGGTATCACTAAGTCCAGTAGCTAGTAGTTCCGAACAATTTAGAGATTTACCTGTACCAGTTGGTCCAAGAGTTAGACATGATAATTTTTAGTAAGTAAAAGTTTGGTTAGGTAAAGATTACGGATTGAATCTTTTGTTGGAATGGCAATTTAATGATATGATAGTTTTTGATCAATTTAAAATCTTTCTAGAGCTTTAGTCCATGGCACCCATTCTTTATCTTTTTCTTTAAATTCGAAATCAAAGACAGTTTCTTAATCAGGAATAACCTTCATTTCTCTTGACTGTAAGTTCTCTAAAGAATACATTAAACTTTTGTCTACCAACTAGATCAGTAGTACATCCAAAAGACCATACTAAACCCCATTGGAATATTTTATCAATAACTTGTTCAAGATGATCCAACTATTCATTTGTCACCTTCTTTATTTAAGTCTATTTGTAGTTCTATAAGAAACAGTTTAGAATTCTCATTAATGATTGCACCAGATTACCGTTACTACTTGTTACTAATTATTTGCAGTTATTTCTCACAAATTATAGTAGAGGTTCCACAAGCTAAGAGAATAGGTTTTTTAAGATAGTCATGAACTTTGTTCGCTTTTTCAACTGATCAGGAAGTACTTTTAGCCAAGAATCTATTAAAGGCTTGATACCAATAGAGTCAGGCTCCATGTAAACCATACCACATCGACTAACAGTAGCAGGAGAAGCAACAGCAAGGTCCTCAACTTCGAACATCATAGTCATTTGAGGAGTTAGAGTTAAGATTTTGACCACTATTCAAGCACAATTTCTTGTTATCATCTAGCACAGTATTCATTGACTCAATCCAAAGGGAGTCAACAGGACCATCAAAGATAATCCAATGTTTTTAAACAGATTGATCTCTCACACACTATCTGACCATATATGCTAAAATACCGTCTGTCCACTCATGAGTTTGTTCGTTGAATTAACCATAAAGCTGACCCATCTTAATAGATTTAGGATTTAAAATGTGAAGATGTACTTTTGCTTGCCCTTTACGCTATAAAGCAGTCATAGCGGATGATAAGATCTTTTAGGTTTGTGTCTTTCCACCACCTGTTGGCCCAACAAGCATAAGTCCATGTCGAACTTGAATAGTATCATACAGCTGAATTACTTTATCAATAAAGCTTTTTACAGGAATTAAATCGAACTTTTATGTTTTTTCATTTATTGTTCCCAATAGTTAACCGTAATCAATACGAGGACGCTCAATTCCAGGGAATAAATCAGTAATAATATTTTCAAACAAAGGCAGATCTTATTGAAGAAACTTGGGTACATTGACATCACGAAGTGCGCGAAGTAGAAGTTGATCCTCATTCATATCAGGAGTGGCTGCTTTGAGTAGACCTGCTGCATTAATAACTGATCTGACTGCTCTCATACCATAATCATAATGGTCTTGTGATGATAGTTGTTCTGATGACAGTTTGAAGGTTGCCACCATCTTCTTGGCTAGATCTCTTCCTTTCTTAAAACCAAATGAATAAAGCATAATTTATCCGATAAGCGCATAATCTGGCACCATCATTGCCACGGAACGGAATAATGCCTTTAAGTTATCTGGAAGTTCAGTACGTCCAGCATATCCAGGGTTCATAGTAATAAAAACTGAGAAAGTCGGAAGCATTCGAATATGACTACCTTAGAAATCACACTAACTTGATCCTTTGCTTTTTCTCCGAATAAAATAAGTAGTTGCTGGGCAATAACAGATAAGACTTCAATGTTGATACGATTGAACTAGTCAAAACAACACCAAGCTCCAGCAGATGCAAGTCCTTTGAAGAATTTACCAATCATAATATAGTCCATTGAATCTGAACAGTTAAACACCACACACTGTTTTGCCAGTGCTTTAGCTAAATCTTTTGTTGATTATGTTTTACCAGTTCCTGCTGGTCCAGCTGGTGCTCCACCAAGATTGAGCTTTAAGGCACCCATCAGAGTCATATAGCATTTATCAGTAAGTGGAGTAATGACCAACCTCAATGTATTTCCTAGATACTAATAGCCATAAGGGAAGTTAGTTTGTATACACCTGACGTAACAATTATCATCAGCCCAATAGTACCTCAGCTGACTGATCCACTAGAATGCTCCAATATCTGTGATATTTGCCAAGACTAGTTTTTATACGACATCCTTTGCGTGGACATCAATAACAATTAGTGCATTGATTGTCACCTGTTGCATTTTTGTTAGAGGCTGACGCACAAGTTCGACTAGATCATTGAGCTGATCAGTAGATAATCTAAAATAGTCAATAATTTTATTAGCAGTAATGGCTTCTTCAACAAGAGTGGTCCACCAAACTTGAGAGCCATTAAGAATACATTGTCCAGGATGATTTTTAGTCCAATCTGTTCTTTTCGTAGCAGGATATTTATCGACTGAGTTCTTCAATTAATATCTTATTGATTATTGCATCATATGTTATACTTCATTCATCCAGTCCTCCACATTCTTTTCATTAGGATTAACCTACTAAACAAAATCGACCTTTTACTTTTATGCAGAAAACATTGCGATGATCATTTTCTTATAGTTGAATTCAATTGCATTGATATTTTCAAAGACTTTTTTCAAGTGAGGTTGCACTGCAGTTGGCTACTTTGTTTGAGAGAGAATTTAAAGCAAATCATCGTTTGATAAGAAATAAAATCGAGCAAACTTCTACCTTTTCTTTTAAAGATACTCATTTAGAGATTTTTGATATGTTCCAATTTTTAGTTCGCATCCTTGAATTTCTACAAAAGACCTTATGTACAGCATACTTGCATAACACTTGAGTACTGCTTTGCCAACACCATGTTGGTTTTCCAAACATTATCAACACTTCTAAATTTCTTGCTCTATGCAGGAAGTTGTTTGGATATATCTCCTGAGTCAAAGATAGGCTGCAAATACATCCAATTACCCTGACATTTCATCCACTCCTCCATGACATCAGAGACAGTCTTGAGTTTAGCATACCATGTAACTATTTCCTCTTCGAATGTTTTTTAAATGCACTGAACTGAATGACTTGGGTATTGACAATATGCTCATCAAGAATGGCTTGTATCTCATCGTATCCTCGGATTATATAAGTATTTGACTTATAGGCTGCCAGATCGAAATTGATTCCTTCCCAAATCTTCTTCATTTCGTTAAGCATTGTCTCAATGTTGTATTATTTGGATGCTTTTTCTCCAATCTATACACATGGGTCAACATGTTTCATTAAGCCCATATTTAATATTTCCTAAAAGTAAATCCTTACTCTTAAGGATTAATCTCTATTCCAGCTAATTTTGATACTTCTTTCCAATGACGTTATTTCATACCGTCTTTCCTCAATGCAACCATCAATGGAAGATTTGGCTTGAATTTCTCCATTTCTTGACGAACCTTCTACCCAATAGCGACAATTTGTCCCATAGAGCGATCTTTGAAATATTTATTGGCTGTAATAATACTACGGAAGCTCTCCTAAACAAACTTTTCAGCAGCATTAGCATCAATATTGCCAAACTGATTATCCATCCAGATATCAATATCAGTATACCATCTATTGACAATGGACCAAAGTGTATTATATGGAGTAAAATCTTTAGTAATAATAGCAAGACGTTGATAATCTGTTTGGTCTCTTCCAAATAGGATTTATCTTGAGTTGAATTTTCTTGATTGCTCTGAAAGGTTACTTAGAGTTCCCATTATCTATGTGCACATCTTAATGATGCTGCCATGGCTTGACACTGAGTTATTGGTATGGAAATTACGGATGACTTTCTAGGTATTTTCGAATGTTTTTCTGTATCTTTATTGTTATTCAAGCATTTCATCTTCGTATCTTCTTTTTTATTTTTAAATCAATTCTATTCTCTACTTAATCATATCGTAAAGATCCTTTGCTTCTTGTAAACTGCCCATCGATTTTATATCTACTGTGGCTCAAATTTAAACATATAATCCTCCATCATTATGTAAACCTAAGCATTTCTATTTACTTCAAGTTTCATCTTTTCTATTTATAATGCAACTGGGCCTTACAAATAATCTTTTAGCTCACTTACTTCTTCGATATTTACAGTTAGCTTCTTAATTTTGTTTTAAATTTATTTGAAACCTTAGATTTGCTCCATGGTTGAGTGAATTACTCGTTTCGAGATAACTTTTATAAGTCCTTGAGCTATTCTATGATATTTGTGGGCCATGTAGTCACAGATTTATTTTGTTTCAATGTCAAAAAGGCCGACTTGGATCTTTTCAATTATCTCATTTCTAATTTATTGCTCACGTTTTCTGTTAGTTAAATCTATTATTTAATTTATTTTATATCTTTGCCTTAGTCCTTTTATATCCTTTCAAGTTCTTTAGTAACATCGTGAACCAAAAAATCTTTGTACTGAGAGTATTTTCCCAAATATGAGAAAAGCGGATCTGTAATGGCCTGAAGATCTTTCTTGAATTGATCAAATAATTCCCAAATCCATAAATTTTCATCTTAAATACTTACTCCTTAACGGATTTAAAGTGGACTCGGTCGGGACTGAGGAAGTTGTGTTATTTTTATTTTTCCTTTGATTATTTGGTAGTTCTAGTATCTTGGCAAGAACCTTGACTCAAGATCAGGAATATTATCTAAATCTGTTAGAACCTTTTGAAAGTAAGAGGCAAAAAGATCATAAAATTCTTTAGGAGAAAGAGTAAAAGTAAAATCATCTTCAGTCTGATTGATTTTCAACATAATGGAGAATAAAGGCACTCCTTTTTTAGGAATATGCTGCATGGTATGTCGATACTTTGATAAGTCTTCCACTGAAGAATCTCCCTCCTCTTTATTATAGATGTTCTTCACAAGTCCAGCTGACAATATTTCTATATTGTCTGGAAGATATCCTGCTATCATCCTATAAAGACTATAGTAGTTATTCTTAAGGCATTCGATTAAAGCATCCTTCATCATATGTTGTGCTAACTCTAAAAATCTTCTAAATCTATCTTCATCCAAAATTGGACACTTGTTATCTTTGCCAATTTTAAGGTGCTTCTTTATTGCTTCATGAATTTTAGAAGGGAATCCATCAACTATTTTACGCAGACCTTTGTGAATATAACTTTATTGTGCGTGTTTGAAATCTTATAATTTGGTTCCTCCTGAAACGAAGTTAGTATCAAAGAATTCTACTGTTTTTAGTTAAAGGCATTCGTGTTTAATTGCGTCCATTGCATTTATTACCTCTTTAATACTATAAAGTGAAGCTAATCCAAATGCTTTGAATCTTTAGTCAAATGTCTTTGCATCAGACTTCATAATCTTTCCCAAATTAAGAGCAACCACTTATTTTTCCCTCTTTAACTGAATTCTTCCAAAGTAAGGTGTATTTTTATTCTTACGGAAATCAAGTTTCAATTATTTTGAAAACATTTTACCTGAATCTCCACTGCCCTAAAGATGTTTTTTGAATAACACCTAATTTTGCAATTTGGTAAAAGAAAGATTCATTTCTTCCATTAGAGGATCGATTTGTGCCTTATCAAAAGGATATGACACCTTATCCATGACTGCAGTCTGTATCTGTGTTTCCAATCCATTCAGATCATCAAGAGGCATATTATCAACATAATAATTAAATCTAAGCAGATTATCCATAAGTTTCCTCAGTTAGCAAGCCTTTACAATCTTAGTAATCCAGCGATCTAAATTTTATCCATGGAAAAACACCTACCATCTCGACATGAAAGTATATCCTGATGTTTAACTCTTATACCAAAATCCTACTTCCTATTTATTTTATTTTGATTTTAATTTTTGAAGTCCCTTATCATTCTCCGTCTATTTTTTGACTTCTTCATCAATCAAAATAACCTCTTCAAATCGAAATGATGAAGTATCGAATCTTTGGGCTGTTAGTGTTTTATTTGTTTTGAGTTTATTCATCCATTATTACGTTGATATGAAATCATAATCAGCAGAGCAGAATGGCTCTAAAGGCAAATACTCATTCTAAAGAAGCAATGCTTTTAAATCTATGTTTTTCTGTTGTAGAACTGCTGCTAGGTTAAGTTAGACTGCATCAGTTTTTCTTAACCTCAATGGTTTTGGCGGTGACTTTGTTAAATCGTACGGCTTAAAGGGTTCCTTCATAATTTAAGTGATACCTTTACTGGATCTTTTTTAGGTGTTAGTGGTTATTCATGTTTTTTGACAAATATTTTTCTTTCGCAAATAGCTGTCCTCTCAAGGGACGATGATTTCCACCTGAATTAAAAGTTTTGTTTGATGGAATCAACTAATTTAAATTAGATTTACTTTGAACTATTTGGTCAAACCGTCACTATCGTTTAAATCTGATATTGAAGCTGACTCTTTTCTTGGCTATGCCATTCAATAATAATTAATAAGTTACAAAATGAAAGTAGTCAATTAAAATCAAAGACTTATCGAAATAACACTTATATTGAATAAAATTAAATATGAGTCTTTAAGTTAAGATCTTTTTTATAATATAGGCAATGTTTTAAAGTGAGAAATCATTGTTTTTTATTCGCAGGTAAGACTTCGGTGTGGCTGAATGGAATCATTTTCAATACTGTAGATTGACTATTATTAAATTATCGTAAATGGTCCAATAAAGATTATTGAGTATGTAAAATAGGCTCATTTTTTAATGAATCATATTATACAAATCCTTATCCTTATCTTTTGAATAATTTCCAATGCCGTCCAAACTCGAAATACTTGAAGAGACAGCATTCATTTCCCGATTAATTGACTATAAACCCAGTCTAATCATTTGCAATTTCAAGATCCTTACGTTTATCATGATAGACCAAATCGATTTCCTCAAGCTGGAAGACCTTCATCAAAACATTCACATCATAATTACCTCCAAATATTGATTTATGAGGATTAATGCAGTCTTACGATAAGCCATAGCAAACTTCATTCATCATCTCTACTGTGTATTTTTTAGAACCAAAATAATTATTCACTAAGTGCAATCCACAAAGGTTGGAGAGTCGGCTTTGCTTCTAAAAGTATTTTGGCTGTTAGGTTTAGCGCAGGTTCATATGATGGCCGGTTTTAATTTATTATTATTCCATATTAATAATGCTCTAGCTAAAAATGGTTATTGCTAAGATGATTATGGCTAGACTTAATAAGGTATTGTAAATTATGGCAATAAAAATATCATTTTGTCTACTTCTGAAGCAAGTTTAATTTTGCGTCTAATGCTTTTATGTAGAGATCGTCTAGTTATTCCTACGATATCTATTTGCCAAACCTCTTTAGTTTTTCTTTTCTATTAGCGCGTTATTCTAGGCTGTCTGCGTAATGCCTTACCTTATCAACTTTTGCTGGATTTTTATTTATGTTTTACAAAAATTTCTCATTAAGGGAGCTATGGCGGCGATTATTTTTTAATTCTTATAAATAATTTTTGGGTTTAGATGCAGCCAAGTCACTTACTAAATTTGTATTTAGTTTCTCTTTGATTTTCTATTATAACGCTTATTTGGAAATAACTTTTTATTTGGAATATTGCAAATTGTTTATGCCCATTTGTCTTATTTACTTCGCTTTTTTTCTCTTTATTGGTTCGGGCTGCCTTTTTTGCCATTTATTCTTAAAGTTTTTAGTCACTTTCAGGAACGAAATTATGTTTTATATACTCTGAATATTTTTTGGCCTTGTCCTTAAGTTATTGTAGTACTTTCTTTTCCTACTACGCAACTTTTTTCTCATCTACCTTTTCTTCCTTCAATACTGACTTATACCATTTTGATTTGTAAAACTAAACATTACTTTCTGATACTCGACTTGAACTTTACATCTATTTTTATTGCTTCTTTATCTATTTATATTATTCAATCCTTTATAAGTGCTCATTCAACTCCTCCTTCGTAATAGGTTTATGTATCTATCGAATTGCTGCTAATTTTTTCTTTTTTTCTTAGAGAGTAATGTTTTGAAGTTTATTATAGCTTTCAACCATACGATGCGCTAATAATTTTTAACTTGCTACCTGCTTATACTATCTGTTTCTGTATTTCATTTCTTATTCCCTCCTTTGCTTTTCCTAAGAAAACTGTTAAAGCCTTTCTAAATTTCGCGTCTTTTATTTTCGATTCTTTGTTTTGCTTCATTTTACTATACTTTTTTCTTAAGCTATTACACTTCTATCTTTTTAAGTTATTACGATTTCAATTTCTCTTCTTTCTATTTATTCAATTTCTTTTGTTATAGTATCATTTGCTTTACAAATTTCTTTCTTTACTAATCAGTAAAGACCATTTGCTTTTTCTATTCTTATTTCATTGCTTTAGATATCATATTCAATTGAGTAGAAAGATGCTATCGACTATTTCTATACTGTATCTTATTAAATGTACTTTTTCAATATTCTTTCTATCAAGAAAACTAGACCCAAATTAAAAACTCATTTTGCGAATTTGGTACTAACCTTATTTTATCTTCGACTCATACTATTTTTATTTTTATGCCATTATATTGTTTATTAGAGATGCACTCGAACTATGATGGGACAATAGGCTCAGTAAATAATCGTTTTATTATTTTTTACCAATCATCTTTACAAGCAATAAAGTTATATATTTAGTAATATCATATTAATTTTACCGAAAAAGATTAAGCCATAAAAATAATAAGCACATTGAATCTTAATTTGCATAAATAAGGCGTTATAATATTATATACTTTCAACTATCATGAAAAAACCAATAAATAAGCCTAAAGAAGAGAACCAATAATCCCACGAAGAAGAACACCGCTAAGAATCAAATATTTAGTAAGAGTAATAGCTTGCATCAAATGAGCAAGCTGACTAGAACGAGAATGGAAACAACTAGAATGAATAGGGATAAGATAACTAACTTTAGTACAATGAGTAAGACTATAAAAATCGACAAAACAATAGAGGAGTATGCTATTTATCACGCATACCACCTATATGAAGCCAAATTACATAAAAAAATTACTAACTTCTTATCTTGTGGAGAGGGTATACCTTCTCCCTTAGACCTAATGGTCCAGAAAAAACAGAATCAAAAGAGGAGGCAACAAAAAAATATGTTTTCGAGAAGGATGGATAGAGTTTTCAGATAAAAGAATGGCAAAATTAGCAGCACTTACCCTAAATGGGCAAAAAATGGTGAATAAAAAAGGAAACTTCTACTCTGAAGATGTCTGGAATCTGAAATATTTGGCTAAATTTAAATGGCATCATTTAACTGAAAGGCTTGCTCATTAGGAACGATTGAAAAAATAAAGACTAAAAATTGAATTATAACAATAACGAAAAATAGATTAGTTTTACTCTGAGAAGCTTATTAATAGTAAAAAGATAAATGGAATAGTTGAGTCTAAGCGAAAGCGCGGTAAAGATTAGAAAAGTTATTCAAATAGATAATTTCAGCAGTATAAAATGGTCCAATAAATACAGGACTAATGATAGTTATATGCACTATTCTAATTTTACTATTGACTTATTATTTTTTTAGGCTAATATAGCATAAAATTCAAACGAAATGGGCAATACTTAGTTATGCGAAAAATGCTAATCCTATTAAAGTTCAACTGAGCCTAAATATTAATATCGTAAAAGAAATCCTTCTCGAGCAATATCTTGGAGTACGACTGACAAATCTTAAATGAACTTTCATAATCCAAAAATAGTGAAATGCATTTAAAATAATATTTATGAAGTCATTTATCCTTAAGGCGGAGTTTATCGAGGTGAAATGGCAGGATAATTAAGAGAAGGTAAAGGTAAGCACACTTGGCTTGGAGGACTTTACTATTAAGGTATGTGGAAAAATGACAAAAGTTGTGGGTTTGGCATCTTAAAAACTTTAGACTTCGAATTTGAAGGACAATTTTAAAGTAATAGTATTATTAAAGGCAAAATGGCTGTGTTTAATAAGAAAAACGAAGAAATTTACGAAGGATAATTTAAAGATTTTATGTATCATGGTTTAGGAGTGTTAACTGTCAAAAATTAGTTTGTTTATGAAGGCCAATTTCTTTATCATAAAAGATAAGGAAAAGGAAAAATTGTATTCACGAATATGCATGAATATTAAGGCTAGTTTAAGAAAGGGGCTATGGATGGCAGAGGTGTATATAAATGTCCTGAATTTTAATATGTTGGTGAATTTTAAAAGGGAAAAATTCACGGTCAAGGAAAATGTGTTTGGAAAAATGGAACAGTTTACTTTGGTAACTATGTTAATGGATTAAAAGATGGATACGGTTAATATGTCTATTAAGATGGAAGAATATATAAAGGAGTTTGGAAAAAAGGAAAACCATTTTAACTTTCTTTTACTTTTGGAAAAAAAGATCGAGCTTAATAAATTTGAGAAAATTTTGTTTTATTTTTTGGAATTTTATTATGTTTTAAGCAGTATCATACTATTGATGGTTATCTTGTTATTTTCATTACTTTTTGATGACTTGAAAAAAATCAGCAAAGCTTTTTTCTACTTACTCAATTTTTTCTCTGTAATATCGGCAGTGCATTTATAATTATTCAGATGTGAGCTTTTACTTCCAATCCTATTAATTGATAACACTAATGGGCATCATTTTATTTTCGAAATCGTCCTCTTTTCCCTCATTCAATTTTCGACTTCTATCTAGCCTTTTATCTTATCTTTACGAATAATACAGTAAAAAGTGAAAAGAACGTCTTAAGAGTTTTGTTTTTATTTTTTCGTATATCTCTTCAATGATAGTAAGGGATTGTTAAGATTGATGGATAATTTGAAAAGTATGATATGTTTGAAGCTGATCGATGAATGTTCGCTGATAATTAATTTTCCTTTATTAAACTTAAAGATACTTTCTTTATGCAACTCTCATGATATTGACAAAAGCTGTTTATATTTTGAGAGCCGACAACAAAAATTTAACCTCTTCGATCTTATCTTAGTACTCATATATTTTATCCATTTAAATACACTCATTATCAAATAAATAAACTTTTAAAAGTCGACTATTAATAAGTTATTTGAACTGTTTTATTTATTAGATTGATAGGTTTTTAATTGGTTAGCTATCTCATATTATAATGTGTGAATGTAAGGGTGATTCTTTAATTTAATAAAATTAAAAAAGCACTTAATGGAGGAACTGTACGAGCAAGTTAGCTAACGATTTGATCGAGTTCAATAAGTAATAAAAGGACCAATTACATCTTAAAGGTTTCGAGTACTAAAGGAATAAGAAAAAATGCGTTGTGAAAAGTAAAATTTTATAATTTCGATGATGAGGGCAAACAAAACCATTCAAATCATCTCAAAAAGGTTTAATCTTAATAACATAGTTTGTATTTTAGGATGAGTTACGAGATCATGAAGAAGATCAATCCTGAATTTAGACATTAAATGTCTTTTTAGAGACTATAGGATAACTTTCTTAACGATTTTGTTGGACTATATCGCAATTTCTTTTATAAGTACGAAGAAATGTTTAATTTTAAACTCAAAATTCAAAATTTAATACGCCCCACCAATGTATTTACTCAGTTATTTAGCACAATCTTATTATTGATTTGGTCAAATATCTACTCGATTTTAGTCGGGATTATTACCAACAAACGTTTTTTTGGTATATGAAGTCCTTGGGCAAACCAGAAAAACCAGAGGATTAAATTGTTAAGGATTTCGATTAAAGTAATTAGGAAAAACAATAAAATAATAAAAAGGTAACAAGGAGTAGTATAAATGAAGTTATTATTCAAAAATTAATATCAAAAAAGATTTAGGAAAATTAGTCAGTTTTAAAGAAAGATTGCTTCAAAACTTATTAAATCTTAGATATTTCGCCTCTTCCAACAGTTGCAAGTCAATACAAAGATCCAATGAACACAAACACCGAAGCATTAAAGATTAGAATAAACTAAATCTATAGATAAATGAAATCTCGTAATTTGGTTACTAAAACCAATACTACAAATTATTTACATCGATATTTATCATAGAAAGGATAAACCAAAACAAAAGATTATCAAGAAAATGAAAATGATTCAATGAATAAGGCCATTCACCCTTTTAAAATGACACTCATTATCGAAAAGAGTGGGTTTAATTATATTAGTGTTACTATTTCTTAGAATCGTTATTATAGTAAGCCTAAGGACAAAAAGTTGTCACCACTCAAAGTAAGTCAAAGGATAATACCAAATATATAAAACCGCCCTAAATACGATTACATGCTTACTAGCCTCAAAATAATAAGGATATCTTAAAATTTCTTACCTCCACTTCTAAACAGCCAGCCTAATATACTCAATACTGCAAATGTCACTGTAAATTTGCCTTTTATTGATAACAATTCAAGAATTAATCTTTTGTCGTCCAACTCAGCGGCTAATTAGTAGTAAATTTCAAGAAAAATTAAGAAGCAGTCACTGCATCAAGGAACAGAATCAAATCTAAGTACAAACGATTAGAAAATGATAAAAGAAAAATCATTTAGAAAGCTGACTTAGCTCAAGAAAAACTTTAGATCATAATAAAAGCGTTAAGGAGGAATACTACCTATTTCAAATAGTATGATTAATCGTGAAGACCCATAGAAGAAAATTTATGATTGGCTATAAAAGTTAAGAGTAATTAAAGAAATCTAAAGAAAGAAGATAATGGGATTAAGTTGATTGATCTTTTCTTATTTTTATATCGAGTCATTTTTTCTTATTATCTTGTTCTTACTCATAAAACCAAAGCCACTTTTGATATTATGGAGAC
>CAVNZW010000218.1:0-115568 GCA_963693085.1 Alisma plantago-aquatica
TTGGACAAGCCCCTATCTGTGCTCTTCTACTCTCCTTATATAACTTTTGTTATCTTCTTTCTCTTAACAAATGGTGTTTCTTAGTTTCTTCACACCCCCACCTTTTTGAAATGACAAAGGGGGAGAAAGATATGTCTTCTTTTGACAACAGGGAGAAGGCATGTCTTACATGAAGCAAAGAAGCGTGTCCATGTAAAAGGGAGAAGGTAAATGGGAGAAGACATATATGTGTAGAACATATATGAGTAGAAGACATAGTTTCTATAAATGTTATGAAAGCTAACCACGCAGGAGATATTGCATCAATTGAGGGGGAGTATGAAAACTCCACACGCATCAATTGAGGGGAAGCATATGAACTCCATTCTATTGAAACCCCTAGGTTTCTCCGAAGGTATGATTTTACGTACAAGCTTTCAATACATTTATGGAATGGTTTGTCATCTTCAAAAAGGGGGAGAATGTTGACTCAAGGTCAATTAGGTCAATGTTGACTCAAGTCTAAATTGACTAAACTCTTGTTTTGATGATGACTAACCATTCCACATATTGGTGTCTAATGCTTCTACATTGAGTTATTTCATATTAGGTTTAGACACACTCCAAATGCCCTATCTTGCGCATATCAAATTGGAGAAAAGACAAGTCAAAATAGCTACAAGTGTGCAATTTGGGATCTCTATGTAAATGACCTTAGAATTGCTTTGTAATCACTTGTAATGATTGTATGACTTGTAATTAAGCTTAGAAAATTTATTGGGACACAAAAATGCATCATTTGTACAGTTTTACGAAAATTCCAAAATACCCATAACAGGGATTTTGTCGGCCGAATTCCAAACTCGGCCGATCCATATATTCTGGAATTTTCTGGGCAATCGGCCGAGTTACCAACTCAGCCGATCCCTGTTCGGTCGAGTTTCTATGGTGGGAAACTCGGCCGATCCACTGATCGGTCCAAGTTGAAAGTCGACCGATCGGCCGAGTTTCTCCAAGGAAACTCGGCCGACAGTCTATCTTTCAGACTTGTCTTTTAGTGGTTCGACCGAATTACCTTTATGTAAACTCGGCCGATCAGACTGTACTGGAATGCAGAAAAAGCAGTTCTAGCCGTTGTGGAGTTGCAATAAGTGAAAATAGATCCGTTGCAAGCCACAAAACGGCTAGTTTTCGTTCTCAAGTGTTCCCAAAGGCTAAGAGGCATCCCCAGCTATAAATAGGACCCCTTGGGCTTCATTCCAAGGTTGAGCATTCATTGCAAACTCTTTATGAGGTTCCTATTCTATAGTTGAGTGCTTCCTACAGCCTCCTCTCTCTCTCTAAGCTTAATCACTTGCTACATCCATTAGAGTGAGTAGGAGATTTGTAAGAGAGCTAGTTTCTACTTGTATATCTTGTGAGGCTCTCACTTCCACCACCTCCCCATCTCTCATTTCCTATCTTGAAGATGAAGGTTCTCTCCCTTGTCCAAGAGAGGTGAAGAAGAACAAGGGAAGGAGTCCCTTGGTGAAGATCAAGGCCGAAGACTTGGAGCTAGAGTGGGTAAGCCCTTGGAGAAGGCAGAAGACTCAAGCTCAAGTGGGTAAGTCCTTGGTGGAAAGCTTCTCCGAGTGAAGGTGAAGTCAAAGGCGGAAGATCCAAGAAGAGTGGGTAATTCCTCTAAGGCCGAAGACTTGTGCAAGAGTGGGTAAGTCCTTGGAGAAGGCCGAAGACTCTTGCAAAGTGGGTAAGTCCTTGGTAAGGTTGAAGACTCTTTGTATTGGATAGGTAAGTCCTTTGTTGGTCTTGTAATTGTAAGTCTTATAAGTAAATATAAGAGTGCAATTGGTTGAAGTCCTAGAGGTTGACCTCTCTAGGCAAGTGGACTGACACACTTCTAGTTTGAAGTGTGGAACCACTCTAAATAGCTTGTCTAATTGGTGCATGTTCAATCTCTCTTATCCTTGCTATGCATGATTTAGTTGCACTCAAATTACCTATTTAGCAACCTTATCGTGTCATATAATTTGAAGGTTTAATGAATTTTGTTTAAGTGCTTTCAGCTCTATTCACCCCCCCTCTAGAGCACCTAAGTCACCCATCTAGGATCCAACAAGTGGTATCAGAGCAGGTCTTCTCCAAGCATACTTCTACAAGTAGGAGAAGATGGGTGACTACCTAGGAGGGAGACTCTCGACCAGCCTTCCAATCTTCAATGGGAGCAACTTCCTCTATTGGAGAAGAAGACTTCAATTCTTCATCCAAGGATCAAGTCTCGATATGTGGCAAATGGTGAACAGCCCATACATTCTACCAAAGACAAACATTGAAGAATGGGATGAAGCCACCTTGATGAAAGCAACCTTGAATGCTAGAGCCATGCACATCCTATATGCCTCCATGACCCCCACCGAGTTCAACCGGATTTCCTCTTGTGAGACGGCCTATGAGGTATGGAGAAAGCTTTGCATCACTTATGAAGGGACAGATCAAGTGAAGGAAAGCAAAGTCTACATGCTCAAAGGGTTGCTTGAGAACTTCAAGATGGGAAAGGAGGAGAGCATAGCCAACATGTACTCAAGGCTCAACACCATCTTGAATGGTCTTGCTGTTCTAGGACATCCTATGTCTAGTGGAGAGATCAACTCAAAGATCCTTAGAACTCTCCCCAAGAGATGGGAATCCAAGGTGACTTCCATTGAAGAAGCAAGGTCGCTTAGGGATATTCCTATTGAAGAGCTCATTGGAAATCTACAAGCACATGAAGCCACACTTGACAAGAGGGAGGAAGTAGAAAGACAAGAGAAGAAAGAGCTAAAGAGAATGAAGAAGGCTGAAATGAAGGCTCAAATTGAAGCTATCATGGAACAAGTCTCTCCATCCTCTCAAGCTAAAGAAGATGCCATGTACTCCAAGGGTCGACTCTACAAAGGCAAGTCCTCCTCCATCCGGTGCTTCACATGTGGAAAGAAGGGTCACTACAAGGAAGATTGCCCACAAGGCAAAAAGACCCATCTTCACAAGAAGAAATGGCAATCAAGCTCAAGTGGCTCCTCCAACTCAAGCTCAAGTGAAGATTCAAGTGAAGGATCAAGCTCAAGCTCAAGTGATGAAGGAGAATGCCATTTTGCTCTTATAGCATCAACAAGTGAAGACTCAAGTGAGGTAAACCTAGACTCGTTAGATAAAGAATCTTTAATTACTATTATTCATGATATTTGTGCCTCTTATAAGTCTTCTAAAAAGAAAAAGAAAAAGCTTGCTAAAATTGTTGATAATTTGCATATAGAACTAGATGATCTTGAATATGCAAATTCTTGCTTGCTTATTGATAAAAATGATTGTCTTAGCCAAGTAGACTCTCTTAAAATTGAAAATGCTAGTTTACTTGATAAGATTAAATTTCTAGAATCTCAACCTCTCTTGCCTAATTCTAATGAAGAGCATACTTTAATTGTTGATTCTCTCATGCATGACATTGATGTTCTTAAATCTGAAAACAAAAACCAAGATTTGGTTTTGCATGAATTAGAACTAGAAAATGCTTCCTTGCTTGCTAAAATCAATGGGCATGTATCTTGCTCTAGTTCTACTAGTAGAGAGAATGATGTTTCTTCTCTTCATATTGATAAAGACTCTTATGAAACTAAAACTCTTTGCTTAGGAAATCTTTTGCATGCTAGAGAAAATATCAATAATTTGTCTTCTACTATTGCTTCTCTTAAGCATGATAATGATAGTTTGAGATCTTCCTTGCAAAGATTCTTAGTTGGTAAAAAGAGTCTTAATGATATCCTACACCATACTACTAAACAAATTGGTAGACATGGTTTAGGGTATGATAGTAGTCAAGGGAACAACAAAGATAAAGGACCTCCAATGTTCAATGGAGAATCCTCTAGTTCCAAGACTATGGGCACATGCAACTATTGCAATGATTATGGTCATTATTCTTCATGTTGTCCTATTAGGAAAGCACCCAAGAGCAATAGGATTTGGGTTGCTAAACTAACACCTCCGGACCCAAAAACATGATTGGGGACCATTTCATCTTTCTTCTTGTAGGTACTTGCAAATGGATTGACTTGAGCTATTGAATTGTAAATTGACTTCTCAATCCACATGAAAGAAGAAAGGTGAGATGTGTAGAGGGTGACAACAAGTGAAAAAGCATTGGTAAGCACAAAGGTAAAGGTTTTATTGATTATAACCATTTCTAACTTGTTTTTGTCAAGTTAGTGTGCACTATACATATGGTTTTTGAGTCAAAAGTGGTATTTTGTGTTTCTCTTCACACTCTTGCTCAAAAACTGTTTCTAATGCTTCTATAGTGCATTACTAACTTGATTAGACATGTTTGGATATAGTTTGTATTTTTTAGCATGCCTTTAAATATGTCTTTATGATATATATGTGCTTCTTGACAGCTGCTCTGTCGGCCGAGTTTGCCCTAGTGAAACTCGACCGATAGGCACCAATGGGTGTTGCCAGCAGTTGTCATCGGCCGAGTTGCAAATGCACAGAACTCGACCGATTACACTGTGCACAGAATATAAAGTTGGCTTATTGGATGAGAATTTCCCTCTCAACTAGATTTTCTCAACCAATAGCCTTATTCTTTGGCACTCCCTTGGTACCTTTATATATGCATATTGCCATGTTCTAAATTGCATATCTTGCTTACAACTCTATCTCTCTAATTGCTTTAAATTGATATTTCTATATCTTGCAATTACTTGCTTTGAGTTGTTTTGCAGGTTTTGATGATGATCTCTTTGGATCTCTTGGTTGTGTCTAAAATCGCTTCCGTTGTACTCTAACTTGCTACATCTATCTAGGTGTATATCTTGTTTTGATACAACCTTGAGGTTCATAGGGGTAATCATCTTATGGTGAGGATGCATATCTAGTGAGTTATATCCTTTCATGCTTCTAAAATTGCATATCTCTTTGTTTGGATATATCTCTACATCTAATCATAGCTTGCTTTATCTTGTGTATCTCTTGCTATGATCTAGATCCTACTAGTAGTCCTAACTTGTGATATCATCTACTAGTAGTTCACATACATGTAGTTCTAACCCTGTCAATAAGTGGTATACTTGATCATCTATATGTTATGTTTGTATCTTGTCTCATACATGCTCAAGATTGTTCTTTAAAGTGCTTATCTACTATCTTGAGTTGCTTGCATAACATTGTGATGCAGGGTTCATAGATCTACATGATATGTAGAAATTGGAGTATTTTTTTGGATTTTATGCAGATTTGCTCCAATTTCAGTTTTTGGTGCAAGACTGGTGTTTTTCATGCAGAAACGGCCTTCTAAGCAAGACTCATTGCTTCGCCATGAGCTCTGGTGGTTTTTGATCAAACTCCATCATCTTGAGGGTCAAAATTGCAACTTATTTTTTTTGTAGCACTTCATCTTGCATCTTGGGTTGTTCAAGTATATGCTTTAACTTGCTTTTCTTTCTATGCTTGGACAAGCCCCTATCTGTGCTCTTCTACTCTCCTTATATAACTTTTGTTATCTTCTTTCTCTTAACAAATGGTGTTTCTTAGTTTCTTCACACCCCCACCTTTTTGAAATGACAAAGGGGGAGAAAGATATGTCTTCTTTTGACAACAGGGAGAAGGCATGTCTTACATGAAGCAAAGAAGCGTGTCCATGTAAAAGGGAGAAGGTAAATGGGAGAAGACATATATGTGTAGAACATATATGAGTAGAAGACATAGTTTCTATAAATGTTATGAAAGCTAACCACGCAGGAGATATTGCATCAATTGAGGGGGAGTATGAAAACTCCACACGCATCAATTGAGGGGAAGCATATGAACTCCATTCTATTGAAACCCCTAGGTTTCTCCGAAGGTATGATTTTACGTACAAGCTTTCAATACATTTATGGAATGGTTTGTCATCTTCAAAAAGGGGGAGAATGTTGACTCAAGGTCAATTAGGTCAATGTTGACTCAAGTCTAAATTGACTAAACTCTTGTTTTGATGATGACTAACCATTCCACATATTGGTGTCTAATGCTTCTACATTGAGTTATTTCATATTAGGTTTAGACACACTCCAAATGCCCTATCTTGCGCATATCAAATTGGAGAAAAGACAAGTCAAAATAGCTACAAGTGTGCAATTTGGGATCTCTATGTAAATGACCTTAGAATTGCTTTGTAATCACTTGTAATGATTGTATGACTTGTAATTAAGCTTAGAAAATTTATTGGGACACAAAAATGCATCATTTGTACAGTTTTACGAAAATTCCAAAATACCCATAACAGGGATTTTGTCGGCCGAATTCCAAACTCGGCCGATCCATATATTCTGGAATTTTCTGGGCAATCGGCCGAGTTACCAACTCAGCCGATCCCTGTTCGGTCGAGTTTCTATGGTGGGAAACTCGGCCGATCCACTGATCGGTCCAAGTTGAAAGTCGACCGATCGGCCGAGTTTCTCCAAGGAAACTCGGCCGACAGTCTATCTTTCAGACTTGTCTTTTAGTGGTTCGACCGAATTACCTTTATGTAAACTCGGCCGATCAGACTGTACTGGAATGCAGAAAAAGCAGTTCTAGCCGTTGTGGAGTTGCAATAAGTGAAAATAGATCCGTTGCAAGCCACAAAACGGCTAGTTTTCGTTCTCAAGTGTTCCCAAAGGCTAAGAGGCATCCCCAGCTATAAATAGGACCCCTTGGGCTTCATTCCAAGGTTGAGCATTCATTGCAAACTCTTTATGAGGTTCCTATTCTATAGTTGAGTGCTTCCTACAGCCTCCTCTCTCTCTCTAAGCTTAATCACTTGCTACATCCATTAGAGTGAGTAGGAGATTTGTAAGAGAGCTAGTTTCTACTTGTATATCTTGTGAGGCTCTCACTTCCACCACCTCCCCATCTCTCATTTCCTATCTTGAAGATGAAGGTTCTCTCCCTTGTCCAAGAGAGGTGAAGAAGAACAAGGGAAGGAGTCCCTTGGTGAAGATCAAGGCCGAAGACTTGGAGCTAGAGTGGGTAAGCCCTTGGAGAAGGCAGAAGACTCAAGCTCAAGTGGGTAAGTCCTTGGTGGAAAGCTTCTCCGAGTGAAGGTGAAGTCAAAGGCGGAAGATCCAAGAAGAGTGGGTAATTCCTCTAAGGCCGAAGACTTGTGCAAGAGTGGGTAAGTCCTTGGAGAAGGCCGAAGACTCTTGCAAAGTGGGTAAGTCCTTGGTAAGGTTGAAGACTCTTTGTATTGGATAGGTAAGTCCTTTGTTGGTCTTGTAATTGTAAGTCTTATAAGTAAATATAAGAGTGCAATTGGTTGAAGTCCTAGAGGTTGACCTCTCTAGGCAAGTGGACTGACACACTTCTAGTTTGAAGTGTGGAACCACTCTAAATAGCTTGTCTAATTGGTGCATGTTCAATCTCTCTTATCCTTGCTATGCATGATTTAGTTGCACTCAAATTACCTATTTAGCAACCTTATCGTGTCATATAATTTGAAGGTTTAATGAATTTTGTTTAAGTGCTTTCAGCTCTATTCACCCCCCCTCTAGAGCACCTAAGTCACCCATCTAGGATCCAACAAGTGGTATCAGAGCAGGTCTTCTCCAAGCATACTTCTACAAGTAGGAGAAGATGGGTGACTACCTAGGAGGGAGACTCTCGACCAGCCTTCCAATCTTCAATGGGAGCAACTTCCTCTATTGGAGAAGAAGACTTCAATTCTTCATCCAAGGATCAAGTCTCGAGATGTGGCAAATGGTGAACAGCCCATACATTCTACCAAAGACAAACATTGAAGAATGGGATGAAGCCACCTTGATGAAAGCAACCTTGAATGCTAGAGCCATGCACATCCTATATGCCTCCATGACCCCCACCGAGTTCAACCGGATTTCCTCTTGTGAGACGGCCTATGAGGTATGGAGAAAGCTTTGCATCACTTATGAAGGGACAGATCAAGTGAAGGAAAGCAAAGTCTACATGCTCAAAGGGTTGCTTGAGAACTTCAAGATGGGAAAGGAGGAGAGCATAGCCAACATGTACTCAAGGCTCAACACCATCTTGAATGGTCTTGCTGTTCTAGGACATCCTATGTCTAGTGGAGAGATCAACTCAAAGATCCTTAGAACTCTCCCCAAGAGATGGGAATCCAAGGTGACTTCCATTGAAGAAGCAAGGTCGCTTAGGGATATTCCTATTGAAGAGCTCATTGGAAATCTACAAGCACATGAAGCCACACTTGACAAGAGGGAGGAAGTAGAAAGACAAGAGAAGAAAGAGCTAAAGAGAATGAAGAAGGCTGAAATGAAGGCTCAAATTGAAGCTATCATGGAACAAGTCTCTCCATCCTCTCAAGCTAAAGAAGATGCCATGTACTCCAAGGGTCGACTCTACAAAGGCAAGTCCTCCTCCATCCGGTGCTTCACATGTGGAAAGAAGGGTCACTACAAGGAAGATTGCCCACAAGGCAAAAAGACCCATCTTCACAAGAAGAAATGGCAATCAAGCTCAAGTGGCTCCTCCAACTCAAGCTCAAGTGAAGATTCAAGTGAAGGATCAAGCTCAAGCTCAAGTGATGAAGGAGAATGCCATTTTGCTCTTATAGCATCAACAAGTGAAGACTCAAGTGAGGTAAACCTAGACTCGTTAGATAAAGAATCTTTAATTACTATTATTCATGATATTTGTGCCTCTTATAAGTCTTCTAAAAAGAAAAAGAAAAAGCTTGCTAAAATTGTTGATAATTTGCATATAGAACTAGATGATCTTGAATATGCAAATTCTTGCTTGCTTATTGATAAAAATGATTGTCTTAGCCAAGTAGACTCTCTTAAAATTGAAAATGCTAGTTTACTTGATAAGATTAAATTTCTAGAATCTCAACCTCTCTTGCCTAATTCTAATGAAGAGCATACTTTAATTGTTGATTCTCTCATGCATGACATTGATGTTCTTAAATCTGAAAACAAAAACCAAGATTTGGTTTTGCATGAATTAGAACTAGAAAATGCTTCCTTGCTTGCTAAAATCAATGGGCATGTATCTTGCTCTAGTTCTACTAGTAGAGAGAATGATGTTTCTTCTCTTCATATTGATAAAGACTCTTATGAAACTAAAACTCTTTGCTTAGGAAATCTTTTGCATGCTAGAGAAAATATCAATAATTTGTCTTCTACTATTGCTTCTCTTAAGCATGATAATGATAGTTTGAGATCTTCCTTGCAAAGATTCTTAGTTGGTAAAAAGAGTCTTAATGATATCCTACACCATACTACTAAACAAATTGGTAGACATGGTTTAGGGTATGATAGTAGTCAAGGGAACAACAAAGATAAAGGACCTCCAATGTTCAATGGAGAATCCTCTAGTTCCAAGACTATGGGCACATGCAACTATTGCAATGATTATGGTCATTATTCTTCATGTTGTCCTATTAGGAAAGCACCCAAGAGCAATAGGATTTGGGTTGCTAAACTAACACCTCCGGACCCAAAAACATGATTGGGGACCATTTCATCTTTCTTCTTGTAGGTACTTGCAAATGGATTGACTTGAGCTATTGAATTGTAAATTGACTTCTCAATCCACATGAAAGAAGAAAGGTGAGATGTGTAGAGGGTGACAACAAGTGAAAAAGCATTGGTAAGCACAAAGGTAAAGGTTTTATTGATTATAACCATTTCTAACTTGTTTTTGTCAAGTTAGTGTGCACTATACATATGGTTTTTGAGTCAAAAGTGGTATTTTGTGTTTCTCTTCACACTCTTGCTCAAAAACTGTTTCTAATGCTTCTATAGTGCATTACTAACTTGATTAGACATGTTTGGATATAGTTTGTATTTTTTAGCATGCCTTTAAATATGTCTTTATGATATATATGTGCTTCTTGACAGCTGCTCTGTCGGCCGAGTTTGCCCTAGTGAAACTCGACCGATAGGCACCAATGGGTGTTGCCAGCAGTTGTCATCGGCCGAGTTGCAAATGCACAGAACTCGACCGATTACACTGTGCACAGAATATAAAGTTGGCTTATTGGATGAGAATTTCCCTCTCAACTAGATTTTCTCAACCAATAGCCTTATTCTTTGGCACTCCCTTGGTACCTTTATATATGCATATTGCCATGTTCTAAATTGCATATCTTGCTTACAACTCTATCTCTCTAATTGCTTTAAATTGATATTTCTATATCTTGCAATTACTTGCTTTGAGTTGTTTTGCAGGTTTTGATGATGATCTCTTTGGATCTCTTGGTTGTGTCTAAAATCGCTTCCGTTGTACTCTAACTTGCTACATCTATCTAGGTGTATATCTTGTTTTGATACAACCTTGAGGTTCATAGGGGTAATCATCTTATGGTGAGGATGCATATCTAGTGAGTTATATCCTTTCATGCTTCTAAAATTGCATATCTCTTTGTTTGGATATATCTCTACATCTAATCATAGCTTGCTTTATCTTGTGTATCTCTTGCTATGATCTAGATCCTACTAGTAGTCCTAACTTGTGATATCATCTACTAGTAGTTCACATACATGTAGTTCTAACCCTGTCAATAAGTGGTATACTTGATCATCTATATGTTATGTTTGTATCTTGTCTCATACATGCTCAAGATTGTTCTTTAAAGTGCTTATCTACTATCTTGAGTTGCTTGCATAACATTGTGATGCAGGGTTCATAGATCTACATGATATGTAGAAATTGGAGTATTTTTTTGGATTTTATGCAGATTTGCTCCAATTTCAGTTTTTGGTGCAAGACTGGTGTTTTTCATGCAGAAACGGCCTTCTAAGCAAGACTCATTGCTTCGCCATGAGCTCTGGTGGTTTTTGATCAAACTCCATCATCTTGAGGGTCAAAATTGCAACTTATTTTTTTTGTAGCACTTCATCTTGCATCTTGGGTTGTTCAAGTATATGCTTTAACTTGCTTTTCTTTCTATGCTTGGACAAGCCCCTATCTGTGCTCTTCTACTCTCCTTATATAACTTTTGTTATCTTCTTTCTCTTAACAAATGGTGTTTCTTAGTTTCTTCACACCCCCACCTTTTTGAAATGACAAAGGGGGAGAAAGATATGTCTTCTTTTGACAACAGGGAGAAGGCATGTCTTACATGAAGCAAAGAAGCGTGTCCATGTAAAAGGGAGAAGGTAAATGGGAGAAGACATATATGTGTAGAACATATATGAGTAGAAGACATAGTTTCTATAAATGTTATGAAAGCTAACCACGCAGGAGATATTGCATCAATTGAGGGGGAGTATGAAAACTCCACACGCATCAATTGAGGGGAAGCATATGAACTCCATTCTATTGAAACCCCTAGGTTTCTCCGAAGGTATGATTTTACGTACAAGCTTTCAATACATTTATGGAATGGTTTGTCATCTTCAAAAAGGGGGAGAATGTTGACTCAAGGTCAATTAGGTCAATGTTGACTCAAGTCTAAATTGACTAAACTCTTGTTTTGATGATGACTAACCATTCCACATATTGGTGTCTAATGCTTCTACATTGAGTTATTTCATATTAGGTTTAGACACACTCCAAATGCCCTATCTTGCGCATATCAAATTGGAGAAAAGACAAGTCAAAATAGCTACAAGTGTGCAATTTGGGATCTCTATGTAAATGACCTTAGAATTGCTTTGTAATCACTTGTAATGATTGTATGACTTGTAATTAAGCTTAGAAAATTTATTGGGACACAAAAATGCATCATTTGTACAGTTTTACGAAAATTCCAAAATACCCATAACAGGGATTTTGTCGGCCGAATTCCAAACTCGGCCGATCCATATATTCTGGAATTTTCTGGGCAATCGGCCGAGTTACCAACTCAGCCGATCCCTGTTCGGTCGAGTTTCTATGGTGGGAAACTCGGCCGATCCACTGATCGGTCCAAGTTGAAAGTCGACCGATCGGCCGAGTTTCTCCAAGGAAACTCGGCCGACAGTCTATCTTTCAGACTTGTCTTTTAGTGGTTCGACCGAATTACCTTTATGTAAACTCGGCCGATCAGACTGTACTGGAATGCAGAAAAAGCAGTTCTAGCCGTTGTGGAGTTGCAATAAGTGAAAATAGATCCGTTGCAAGCCACAAAACGGCTAGTTTTCGTTCTCAAGTGTTCCCAAAGGCTAAGAGGCATCCCCAGCTATAAATAGGACCCCTTGGGCTTCATTCCAAGGTTGAGCATTCATTGCAAACTCTTTATGAGGTTCCTATTCTATAGTTGAGTGCTTCCTACAGCCTCCTCTCTCTCTCTAAGCTTAATCACTTGCTACATCCATTAGAGTGAGTAGGAGATTTGTAAGAGAGCTAGTTTCTACTTGTATATCTTGTGAGGCTCTCACTTCCACCACCTCCCCATCTCTCATTTCCTATCTTGAAGATGAAGGTTCTCTCCCTTGTCCAAGAGAGGTGAAGAAGAACAAGGGAAGGAGTCCCTTGGTGAAGATCAAGGCCGAAGACTTGGAGCTAGAGTGGGTAAGCCCTTGGAGAAGGCAGAAGACTCAAGCTCAAGTGGGTAAGTCCTTGGTGGAAAGCTTCTCCGAGTGAAGGTGAAGTCAAAGGCGGAAGATCCAAGAAGAGTGGGTAATTCCTCTAAGGCCGAAGACTTGTGCAAGAGTGGGTAAGTCCTTGGAGAAGGCCGAAGACTCTTGCAAAGTGGGTAAGTCCTTGGTAAGGTTGAAGACTCTTTGTATTGGATAGGTAAGTCCTTTGTTGGTCTTGTAATTGTAAGTCTTATAAGTAAATATAAGAGTGCAATTGGTTGAAGTCCTAGAGGTTGACCTCTCTAGGCAAGTGGACTGACACACTTCTAGTTTGAAGTGTGGAACCACTCTAAATAGCTTGTCTAATTGGTGCATGTTCAATCTCTCTTATCCTTGCTATGCATGATTTAGTTGCACTCAAATTACCTATTTAGCAACCTTATCGTGTCATATAATTTGAAGGTTTAATGAATTTTGTTTAAGTGCTTTCAGCTCTATTCACCCCCCCTCTAGAGCACCTAAGTCACCCATCTAGGATCCAACAAGTGGTATCAGAGCAGGTCTTCTCCAAGCATACTTCTACAAGTAGGAGAAGATGGGTGACTACCTAGGAGGGAGACTCTCGACCAGCCTTCCAATCTTCAATGGGAGCAACTTCCTCTATTGGAGAAGAAGACTTCAATTCTTCATCCAAGGATCAAGTCTCGAGATGTGGCAAATGGTGAACAGCCCATACATTCTACCAAAGACAAACATTGAAGAATGGGATGAAGCCACCTTGATGAAAGCAACCTTGAATGCTAGAGCCATGCACATCCTATATGCCTCCATGACCCCCACCGAGTTCAACCGGATTTCCTCTTGTGAGACGGCCTATGAGGTATGGAGAAAGCTTTGCATCACTTATGAAGGGACAGATCAAGTGAAGGAAAGCAAAGTCTACATGCTCAAAGGGTTGCTTGAGAACTTCAAGATGGGAAAGGAGGAGAGCATAGCCAACATGTACTCAAGGCTCAACACCATCTTGAATGGTCTTGCTGTTCTAGGACATCCTATGTCTAGTGGAGAGATCAACTCAAAGATCCTTAGAACTCTCCCCAAGAGATGGGAATCCAAGGTGACTTCCATTGAAGAAGCAAGGTCGCTTAGGGATATTCCTATTGAAGAGCTCATTGGAAATCTACAAGCACATGAAGCCACACTTGACAAGAGGGAGGAAGTAGAAAGACAAGAGAAGAAAGAGCTAAAGAGAATGAAGAAGGCTGAAATGAAGGCTCAAATTGAAGCTATCATGGAACAAGTCTCTCCATCCTCTCAAGCTAAAGAAGATGCCATGTACTCCAAGGGTCGACTCTACAAAGGCAAGTCCTCCTCCATCCGGTGCTTCACATGTGGAAAGAAGGGTCACTACAAGGAAGATTGCCCACAAGGCAAAAAGACCCATCTTCACAAGAAGAAATGGCAATCAAGCTCAAGTGGCTCCTCCAACTCAAGCTCAAGTGAAGATTCAAGTGAAGGATCAAGCTCAAGCTCAAGTGATGAAGGAGAATGCCATTTTGCTCTTATAGCATCAACAAGTGAAGACTCAAGTGAGGTAAACCTAGACTCGTTAGATAAAGAATCTTTAATTACTATTATTCATGATATTTGTGCCTCTTATAAGTCTTCTAAAAAGAAAAAGAAAAAGCTTGCTAAAATTGTTGATAATTTGCATATAGAACTAGATGATCTTGAATATGCAAATTCTTGCTTGCTTATTGATAAAAATGATTGTCTTAGCCAAGTAGACTCTCTTAAAATTGAAAATGCTAGTTTACTTGATAAGATTAAATTTCTAGAATCTCAACCTCTCTTGCCTAATTCTAATGAAGAGCATACTTTAATTGTTGATTCTCTCATGCATGACATTGATGTTCTTAAATCTGAAAACAAAAACCAAGATTTGGTTTTGCATGAATTAGAACTAGAAAATGCTTCCTTGCTTGCTAAAATCAATGGGCATGTATCTTGCTCTAGTTCTACTAGTAGAGAGAATGATGTTTCTTCTCTTCATATTGATAAAGACTCTTATGAAACTAAAACTCTTTGCTTAGGAAATCTTTTGCATGCTAGAGAAAATATCAATAATTTGTCTTCTACTATTGCTTCTCTTAAGCATGATAATGATAGTTTGAGATCTTCCTTGCAAAGATTCTTAGTTGGTAAAAAGAGTCTTAATGATATCCTACACCATACTACTAAACAAATTGGTAGACATGGTTTAGGGTATGATAGTAGTCAAGGGAACAACAAAGATAAAGGACCTCCAATGTTCAATGGAGAATCCTCTAGTTCCAAGACTATGGGCACATGCAACTATTGCAATGATTATGGTCATTATTCTTCATGTTGTCCTATTAGGAAAGCACCCAAGAGCAATAGGATTTGGGTTGCTAAACTAACACCTCCGGACCCAAAAACATGATTGGGGACCATTTCATCTTTCTTCTTGTAGGTACTTGCAAATGGATTGACTTGAGCTATTGAATTGTAAATTGACTTCTCAATCCACATGAAAGAAGAAAGGTGAGATGTGTAGAGGGTGACAACAAGTGAAAAAGCATTGGTAAGCACAAAGGTAAAGGTTTTATTGATTATAACCATTTCTAACTTGTTTTTGTCAAGTTAGTGTGCACTATACATATGGTTTTTGAGTCAAAAGTGGTATTTTGTGTTTCTCTTCACACTCTTGCTCAAAAACTGTTTCTAATGCTTCTATAGTGCATTACTAACTTGATTAGACATGTTTGGATATAGTTTGTATTTTTTAGCATGCCTTTAAATATGTCTTTATGATATATATGTGCTTCTTGACAGCTGCTCTGTCGGCCGAGTTTGCCCTAGTGAAACTCGACCGATAGGCACCAATGGGTGTTGCCAGCAGTTGTCATCGGCCGAGTTGCAAATGCACAGAACTCGACCGATTACACTGTGCACAGAATATAAAGTTGGCTTATTGGATGAGAATTTCCCTCTCAACTAGATTTTCTCAACCAATAGCCTTATTCTTTGGCACTCCCTTGGTACCTTTATATATGCATATTGCCATGTTCTAAATTGCATATCTTGCTTACAACTCTATCTCTCTAATTGCTTTAAATTGATATTTCTATATCTTGCAATTACTTGCTTTGAGTTGTTTTGCAGGTTTTGATGATGATCTCTTTGGATCTCTTGGTTGTGTCTAAAATCGCTTCCGTTGTACTCTAACTTGCTACATCTATCTAGGTGTATATCTTGTTTTGATACAACCTTGAGGTTCATAGGGGTAATCATCTTATGGTGAGGATGCATATCTAGTGAGTTATATCCTTTCATGCTTCTAAAATTGCATATCTCTTTGTTTGGATATATCTCTACATCTAATCATAGCTTGCTTTATCTTGTGTATCTCTTGCTATGATCTAGATCCTACTAGTAGTCCTAACTTGTGATATCATCTACTAGTAGTTCACATACATGTAGTTCTAACCCTGTCAATAAGTGGTATACTTGATCATCTATATGTTATGTTTGTATCTTGTCTCATACATGCTCAAGATTGTTCTTTAAAGTGCTTATCTACTATCTTGAGTTGCTTGCATAACATTGTGATGCAGGGTTCATAGATCTACATGATATGTAGAAATTGGAGTATTTTTTTGGATTTTATGCAGATTTGCTCCAATTTCAGTTTTTGGTGCAAGACTGGTGTTTTTCATGCAGAAACGGCCTTCTAAGCAAGACTCATTGCTTCGCCATGAGCTCTGGTGGTTTTTGATCAAACTCCATCATCTTGAGGGTCAAAATTGCAACTTATTTTTTTTGTAGCACTTCATCTTGCATCTTGGGTTGTTCAAGTATATGCTTTAACTTGCTTTTCTTTCTATGCTTGGACAAGCCCCTATCTGTGCTCTTCTACTCTCCTTATATAACTTTTGTTATCTTCTTTCTCTTAACAAATGGTGTTTCTTAGTTTCTTCACACCCCCACCTTTTTGAAATGACAAAGGGGGAGAAAGATATGTCTTCTTTTGACAACAGGGAGAAGGCATGTCTTACATGAAGCAAAGAAGCGTGTCCATGTAAAAGGGAGAAGGTAAATGGGAGAAGACATATATGTGTAGAACATATATGAGTAGAAGACATAGTTTCTATAAATGTTATGAAAGCTAACCACGCAGGAGATATTGCATCAATTGAGGGGGAGTATGAAAACTCCACACGCATCAATTGAGGGGAAGCATATGAACTCCATTCTATTGAAACCCCTAGGTTTCTCCGAAGGTATGATTTTACGTACAAGCTTTCAATACATTTATGGAATGGTTTGTCATCTTCAAAAAGGGGGAGAATGTTGACTCAAGGTCAATTAGGTCAATGTTGACTCAAGTCTAAATTGACTAAACTCTTGTTTTGATGATGACTAACCATTCCACATATTGGTGTCTAATGCTTCTACATTGAGTTATTTCATATTAGGTTTAGACACACTCCAAATGCCCTATCTTGCGCATATCAAATTGGAGAAAAGACAAGTCAAAATAGCTACAAGTGTGCAATTTGGGATCTCTATGTAAATGACCTTAGAATTGCTTTGTAATCACTTGTAATGATTGTATGACTTGTAATTAAGCTTAGAAAATTTATTGGGACACAAAAATGCATCATTTGTACAGTTTTACGAAAATTCCAAAATACCCATAACAGGGATTTTGTCGGCCGAATTCCAAACTCGGCCGATCCATATATTCTGGAATTTTCTGGGCAATCGGCCGAGTTACCAACTCAGCCGATCCCTGTTCGGTCGAGTTTCTATGGTGGGAAACTCGGCCGATCCACTGATCGGTCCAAGTTGAAAGTCGACCGATCGGCCGAGTTTCTCCAAGGAAACTCGGCCGACAGTCTATCTTTCAGACTTGTCTTTTAGTGGTTCGGCCGAATTACCTTTATGTAAACTCGGCCGATCAGACTGTACTGGAATGCAGAAAAAGCAGTTCTAGCCGTTGTGGAGTTGCAATAAGTGAAAATAGATCCGTTGCAAGCCACAAAACGGCTAGTTTTCGTTCTCAAGTGTTCCCAAAGGCTAAGAGGCATCCCCAGCTATAAATAGGACCCCTTGGGCTTCATTCCAAGGTTGAGCATTCATTGCAAACTCTTTATGAGGTTCCTATTCTATAGTTGAGTGCTTCCTACAGCCTCCTCTCTCTCTCTAAGCTTAATCACTTGCTACATCCATTAGAGTGAGTAGGAGATTTGTAAGAGAGCTAGTTTCTACTTGTATATCTTGTGAGGCTCTCACTTCCACCACCTCCCCATCTCTCATTTCCTATCTTGAAGATGAAGGTTCTCTCCCTTGTCCAAGAGAGGTGAAGAAGAACAAGGGAAGGAGTCCCTTGGTGAAGATCAAGGCCGAAGACTTGGAGCTAGAGTGGGTAAGCCCTTGGAGAAGGCAGAAGACTCAAGCTCAAGTGGGTAAGTCCTTGGTGGAAAGCTTCTCCGAGTGAAGGTGAAGTCAAAGGCGGAAGATCCAAGAAGAGTGGGTAATTCCTCTAAGGCCGAAGACTTGTGCAAGAGTGGGTAAGTCCTTGGAGAAGGCCGAAGACTCTTGCAAAGTGGGTAAGTCCTTGGTAAGGTTGAAGACTCTTTGTATTGGATAGGTAAGTCCTTTGTTGGTCTTGTAATTGTAAGTCTTATAAGTAAATATAAGAGTGCAATTGGTTGAAGTCCTAGAGGTTGACCTCTCTAGGCAAGTGGACTGACACACTTCTAGTTTGAAGTGTGGAACCACTCTAAATAGCTTGTCTAATTGGTGCATGTTCAATCTCTCTTATCCTTGCTATGCATGATTTAGTTGCACTCAAATTACCTATTTAGCAACCTTATCGTGTCATATAATTTGAAGGTTTAATGAATTTTGTTTAAGTGCTTTCAGCTCTATTCACCCCCCCTCTAGAGCACCTAAGTCACCCATCTAGGATCCAACAAGTGGTATCAGAGCAGGTCTTCTCCAAGCATACTTCTACAAGTAGGAGAAGATGGGTGACTACCTAGGAGGGAGACTCTCGACCAGCCTTCCAATCTTCAATGGGAGCAACTTCCTCTATTGGAGAAGAAGACTTCAATTCTTCATCCAAGGATCAAGTCTCGAGATGTGGCAAATGGTGAACAGCCCATACATTCTACCAAAGACAAACATTGAAGAATGGGATGAAGCCACCTTGATGAAAGCAACCTTGAATGCTAGAGCCATGCACATCCTATATGCCTCCATGACCCCCACCGAGTTCAACCGGATTTCCTCTTGTGAGACGGCCTATGAGGTATGGAGAAAGCTTTGCATCACTTATGAAGGGACAGATCAAGTGAAGGAAAGCAAAGTCTACATGCTCAAAGGGTTGCTTGAGAACTTCAAGATGGGAAAGGAGGAGAGCATAGCCAACATGTACTCAAGGCTCAACACCATCTTGAATGGTCTTGCTGTTCTAGGACATCCTATGTCTAGTGGAGAGATCAACTCAAAGATCCTTAGAACTCTCCCCAAGAGATGGGAATCCAAGGTGACTTCCATTGAAGAAGCAAGGTCGCTTAGGGATATTCCTATTGAAGAGCTCATTGGAAATCTACAAGCACATGAAGCCACACTTGACAAGAGGGAGGAAGTAGAAAGACAAGAGAAGAAAGAGCTAAAGAGAATGAAGAAGGCTGAAATGAAGGCTCAAATTGAAGCTATCATGGAACAAGTCTCTCCATCCTCTCAAGCTAAAGAAGATGCCATGTACTCCAAGGGTCGACTCTACAAAGGCAAGTCCTCCTCCATCCGGTGCTTCACATGTGGAAAGAAGGGTCACTACAAGGAAGATTGCCCACAAGGCAAAAAGACCCATCTTCACAAGAAGAAATGGCAATCAAGCTCAAGTGGCTCCTCCAACTCAAGCTCAAGTGAAGATTCAAGTGAAGGATCAAGCTCAAGCTCAAGTGATGAAGGAGAATGCCATTTTGCTCTTATAGCATCAACAAGTGAAGACTCAAGTGAGGTAAACCTAGACTCGTTAGATAAAGAATCTTTAATTACTATTATTCATGATATTTGTGCCTCTTATAAGTCTTCTAAAAAGAAAAAGAAAAAGCTTGCTAAAATTGTTGATAATTTGCATATAGAACTAGATGATCTTGAATATGCAAATTCTTGCTTGCTTATTGATAAAAATGATTGTCTTAGCCAAGTAGACTCTCTTAAAATTGAAAATGCTAGTTTACTTGATAAGATTAAATTTCTAGAATCTCAACCTCTCTTGCCTAATTCTAATGAAGAGCATACTTTAATTGTTGATTCTCTCATGCATGACATTGATGTTCTTAAATCTGAAAACAAAAACCAAGATTTGGTTTTGCATGAATTAGAACTAGAAAATGCTTCCTTGCTTGCTAAAATCAATGGGCATGTATCTTGCTCTAGTTCTACTAGTAGAGAGAATGATGTTTCTTCTCTTCATATTGATAAAGACTCTTATGAAACTAAAACTCTTTGCTTAGGAAATCTTTTGCATGCTAGAGAAAATATCAATAATTTGTCTTCTACTATTGCTTCTCTTAAGCATGATAATGATAGTTTGAGATCTTCCTTGCAAAGATTCTTAGTTGGTAAAAAGAGTCTTAATGATATCCTACACCATACTACTAAACAAATTGGTAGACATGGTTTAGGGTATGATAGTAGTCAAGGGAACAACAAAGATAAAGGACCTCCAATGTTCAATGGAGAATCCTCTAGTTCCAAGACTATGGGCACATGCAACTATTGCAATGATTATGGTCATTATTCTTCATGTTGTCCTATTAGGAAAGCACCCAAGAGCAATAGGATTTGGGTTGCTAAACTAACACCTCCGGACCCAAAAACATGATTGGGGACCATTTCATCTTTCTTCTTGTAGGTACTTGCAAATGGATTGACTTGAGCTATTGAATTGTAAATTGACTTCTCAATCCACATGAAAGAAGAAAGGTGAGATGTGTAGAGGGTGACAACAAGTGAAAAAGCATTGGTAAGCACAAAGGTAAAGGTTTTATTGATTATAACCATTTCTAACTTGTTTTTGTCAAGTTAGTGTGCACTATACATATGGTTTTTGAGTCAAAAGTGGTATTTTGTGTTTCTCTTCACACTCTTGCTCAAAAACTGTTTCTAATGCTTCTATAGTGCATTACTAACTTGATTAGACATGTTTGGATATAGTTTGTATTTTTTAGCATGCCTTTAAATATGTCTTTATGATATATATGTGCTTCTTGACAGCTGCTCTGTCGGCCGAGTTTGCCCTAGTGAAACTCGACCGATAGGCACCAATGGGTGTTGCCAGCAGTTGTCATCGGCCGAGTTGCAAATGCACAGAACTCGACCGATTACACTGTGCACAGAATATAAAGTTGGCTTATTGGATGAGAATTTCCCTCTCAACTAGATTTTCTCAACCAATAGCCTTATTCTTTGGCACTCCCTTGGTACCTTTATATATGCATATTGCCATGTTCTAAATTGCATATCTTGCTTACAACTCTATCTCTCTAATTGCTTTAAATTGATATTTCTATATCTTGCAATTACTTGCTTTGAGTTGTTTTGCAGGTTTTGATGATGATCTCTTTGGATCTCTTGGTTGTGTCTAAAATCGCTTCCGTTGTACTCTAACTTGCTACATCTATCTAGGTGTATATCTTGTTTTGATACAACCTTGAGGTTCATAGGGGTAATCATCTTATGGTGAGGATGCATATCTAGTGAGTTATATCCTTTCATGCTTCTAAAATTGCATATCTCTTTGTTTGGATATATCTCTACATCTAATCATAGCTTGCTTTATCTTGTGTATCTCTTGCTATGATCTAGATCCTACTAGTAGTCCTAACTTGTGATATCATCTACTAGTAGTTCACATACATGTAGTTCTAACCCTGTCAATAAGTGGTATACTTGATCATCTATATGTTATGTTTGTATCTTGTCTCATACATGCTCAAGATTGTTCTTTAAAGTGCTTATCTACTATCTTGAGTTGCTTGCATAACATTGTGATGCAGGGTTCATAGATCTACATGATATGTAGAAATTGGAGTATTTTTTTGGATTTTATGCAGATTTGCTCCAATTTCAGTTTTTGGTGCAAGACTGGTGTTTTTCATGCAGAAACGGCCTTCTAAGCAAGACTCATTGCTTCGCCATGAGCTCTGGTGGTTTTTGATCAAACTCCATCATCTTGAGGGTCAAAATTGCAACTTATTTTTTTTGTAGCACTTCATCTTGCATCTTGGGTTGTTCAAGTATATGCTTTAACTTGCTTTTCTTTCTATGCTTGGACAAGCCCCTATCTGTGCTCTTCTACTCTCCTTATATAACTTTTGTTATCTTCTTTCTCTTAACAAATGGTGTTTCTTAGTTTCTTCACACCCCCACCTTTTTGAAATGACAAAGGGGGAGAAAGATATGTCTTCTTTTGACAACAGGGAGAAGGCATGTCTTACATGAAGCAAAGAAGCGTGTCCATGTAAAAGGGAGAAGGTAAATGGGAGAAGACATATATGTGTAGAACATATATGAGTAGAAGACATAGTTTCTATAAATGTTATGAAAGCTAACCACGCAGGAGATATTGCATCAATTGAGGGGGAGTATGAAAACTCCACACGCATCAATTGAGGGGAAGCATATGAACTCCATTCTATTGAAACCCCTAGGTTTCTCCGAAGGTATGATTTTACGTACAAGCTTTCAATACATTTATGGAATGGTTTGTCATCTTCAAAAAGGGGGAGAATGTTGACTCAAGGTCAATTAGGTCAATGTTGACTCAAGTCTAAATTGACTAAACTCTTGTTTTGATGATGACTAACCATTCCACATATTGGTGTCTAATGCTTCTACATTGAGTTATTTCATATTAGGTTTAGACACACTCCAAATGCCCTATCTTGCGCATATCAAATTGGAGAAAAGACAAGTCAAAATAGCTACAAGTGTGCAATTTGGGATCTCTATGTAAATGACCTTAGAATTGCTTTGTAATCACTTGTAATGATTGTATGACTTGTAATTAAGCTTAGAAAATTTATTGGGACACAAAAATGCATCATTTGTACAGTTTTACGAAAATTCCAAAATACCCATAACAGGGATTTTGTCGGCCGAATTCCAAACTCGGCCGATCCATATATTCTGGAATTTTCTGGGCAATCGGCCGAGTTACCAACTCAGCCGATCCCTGTTCGGTCGAGTTTCTATGGTGGGAAACTCGGCCGATCCACTGATCGGTCCAAGTTGAAAGTCGACCGATCGGCCGAGTTTCTCCAAGGAAACTCGGCCGACAGTCTATCTTTCAGACTTGTCTTTTAGTGGTTCGGCCGAATTACCTTTATGTAAACTCGGCCGATCAGACTGTACTGGAATGCAGAAAAAGCAGTTCTAGCCGTTGTGGAGTTGCAATAAGTGAAAATAGATCCGTTGCAAGCCACAAAACGGCTAGTTTTCGTTCTCAAGTGTTCCCAAAGGCTAAGAGGCATCCCCAGCTATAAATAGGACCCCTTGGGCTTCATTCCAAGGTTGAGCATTCATTGCAAACTCTTTATGAGGTTCCTATTCTATAGTTGAGTGCTTCCTACAGCCTCCTCTCTCTCTCTAAGCTTAATCACTTGCTACATCCATTAGAGTGAGTAGGAGATTTGTAAGAGAGCTAGTTTCTACTTGTATATCTTGTGAGGCTCTCACTTCCACCACCTCCCCATCTCTCATTTCCTATCTTGAAGATGAAGGTTCTCTCCCTTGTCCAAGAGAGGTGAAGAAGAACAAGGGAAGGAGTCCCTTGGTGAAGATCAAGGCCGAAGACTTGGAGCTAGAGTGGGTAAGCCCTTGGAGAAGGCAGAAGACTCAAGCTCAAGTGGGTAAGTCCTTGGTGGAAAGCTTCTCCGAGTGAAGGTGAAGTCAAAGGCGGAAGATCCAAGAAGAGTGGGTAATTCCTCTAAGGCCGAAGACTTGTGCAAGAGTGGGTAAGTCCTTGGAGAAGGCCGAAGACTCTTGCAAAGTGGGTAAGTCCTTGGTAAGGTTGAAGACTCTTTGTATTGGATAGGTAAGTCCTTTGTTGGTCTTGTAATTGTAAGTCTTATAAGTAAATATAAGAGTGCAATTGGTTGAAGTCCTAGAGGTTGACCTCTCTAGGCAAGTGGACTGACACACTTCTAGTTTGAAGTGTGGAACCACTCTAAATAGCTTGTCTAATTGGTGCATGTTCAATCTCTCTTATCCTTGCTATGCATGATTTAGTTGCACTCAAATTACCTATTTAGCAACCTTATCGTGTCATATAATTTGAAGGTTTAATGAATTTTGTTTAAGTGCTTTCAGCTCTATTCACCCCCCCTCTAGAGCACCTAAGTCACCCATCTAGGATCCAACAAGTGGTATCAGAGCAGGTCTTCTCCAAGCATACTTCTACAAGTAGGAGAAGATGGGTGACTACCTAGGAGGGAGACTCTCGACCAGCCTTCCAATCTTCAATGGGAGCAACTTCCTCTATTGGAGAAGAAGACTTCAATTCTTCATCCAAGGATCAAGTCTCGAGATGTGGCAAATGGTGAACAGCCCATACATTCTACCAAAGACAAACATTGAAGAATGGGATGAAGCCACCTTGATGAAAGCAACCTTGAATGCTAGAGCCATGCACATCCTATATGCCTCCATGACCCCCACCGAGTTCAACCGGATTTCCTCTTGTGAGACGGCCTATGAGGTATGGAGAAAGCTTTGCATCACTTATGAAGGGACAGATCAAGTGAAGGAAAGCAAAGTCTACATGCTCAAAGGGTTGCTTGAGAACTTCAAGATGGGAAAGGAGGAGAGCATAGCCAACATGTACTCAAGGCTCAACACCATCTTGAATGGTCTTGATGTTCTAGGACATCCTATGTCTAGTGGAGAGATCAACTCAAAGATCCTTAGAACTCTCCCCAAGAGATGGGAATCCAAGGTGACTTCCATTGAAGAAGCAAGGTCGCTTAGGGATATTCCTATTGAAGAGCTCATTGGAAATCTACAAGCACATGAAGCCACACTTGACAAGAGGGAGGAAGTAGAAAGACAAGAGAAGAAAGAGCTAAAGAGAATGAAGAAGGCTGAAATGAAGGCTCAAATTGAAGCTATCATGGAACAAGTCTCTCCATCCTCTCAAGCTAAAGAAGATGCCATGTACTCCAAGGGTCGACTCTACAAAGGCAAGTCCTCCTCCATCCGGTGCTTCACATGTGGAAAGAAGGGTCACTACAAGGAAGATTGCCCACAAGGCAAAAAGACCCATCTTCACAAGAAGAAATGGCAATCAAGCTCAAGTGGCTCCTCCAACTCAAGCTCAAGTGAAGATTCAAGTGAAGGATCAAGCTCAAGCTCAAGTGATGAAGGAGAATGCCATTTTGCTCTTATAGCATCAACAAGTGAAGACTCAAGTGAGGTAAACCTAGACTCGTTAGATAAAGAATCTTTAATTACTATTATTCATGATATTTGTGCCTCTTATAAGTCTTCTAAAAAGAAAAAGAAAAAGCTTGCTAAAATTGTTGATAATTTGCATATAGAACTAGATGATCTTGAATATGCAAATTCTTGCTTGCTTATTGATAAAAATGATTGTCTTAGCCAAGTAGACTCTCTTAAAATTGAAAATGCTAGTTTACTTGATAAGATTAAATTTCTAGAATCTCAACCTCTCTTGCCTAATTCTAATGAAGAGCATACTTTAATTGTTGATTCTCTCATGCATGACATTGATGTTCTTAAATCTGAAAACAAAAACCAAGATTTGGTTTTGCATGAATTAGAACTAGAAAATGCTTCCTTGCTTGCTAAAATCAATGGGCATGTATCTTGCTCTAGTTCTACTAGTAGAGAGAATGATGTTTCTTCTCTTCATATTGATAAAGACTCTTATGAAACTAAAACTCTTTGCTTAGGAAATCTTTTGCATGCTAGAGAAAATATCAATAATTTGTCTTCTACTATTGCTTCTCTTAAGCATGATAATGATAGTTTGAGATCTTCCTTGCAAAGATTCTTAGTTGGTAAAAAGAGTCTTAATGATATCCTACACCATACTACTAAACAAATTGGTAGACATGGTTTAGGGTATGATAGTAGTCAAGGGAACAACAAAGATAAAGGACCTCCAATGTTCAATGGAGAATCCTCTAGTTCCAAGACTATGGGCACATGCAACTATTGCAATGATTATGGTCATTATTCTTCATGTTGTCCTATTAGGAAAGCACCCAAGAGCAATAGGATTTGGGTTGCTAAACTAACACCTCCGGACCCAAAAACATGATTGGGGACCATTTCATCTTTCTTCTTGTAGGTACTTGCAAATGGATTGACTTGAGCTATTGAATTGTAAATTGACTTCTCAATCCACATGAAAGAAGAAAGGTGAGATGTGTAGAGGGTGACAACAAGTGAAAAAGCATTGGTAAGCACAAAGGTAAAGGTTTTATTGATTATAACCATTTCTAACTTGTTTTTGTCAAGTTAGTGTGCACTATACATATGGTTTTTGAGTCAAAAGTGGTATTTTGTGTTTCTCTTCACACTCTTGCTCAAAAACTGTTTCTAATGCTTCTATAGTGCATTACTAACTTGATTAGACATGTTTGGATATAGTTTGTATTTTTTAGCATGCCTTTAAATATGTCTTTATGATATATATGTGCTTCTTGACAGCTGCTCTGTCGGCCGAGTTTGCCCTAGTGAAACTCGACCGATAGGCACCAATGGGTGTTGCCAGCAGTTGTCATCGGCCGAGTTGCAAATGCACAGAACTCGACCGATTACACTGTGCACAGAATATAAAGTTGGCTTATTGGATGAGAATTTCCCTCTCAACTAGATTTTCTCAACCAATAGCCTTATTCTTTGGCACTCCCTTGGTACCTTTATATATGCATATTGCCATGTTCTAAATTGCATATCTTGCTTACAACTCTATCTCTCTAATTGCTTTAAATTGATATTTCTATATCTTGCAATTACTTGCTTTGAGTTGTTTTGCAGGTTTTGATGATGATCTCTTTGGATCTCTTGGTTGTGTCTAAAATCGCTTCCGTTGTACTCTAACTTGCTACATCTATCTAGGTGTATATCTTGTTTTGATACAACCTTGAGGTTCATAGGGGTAATCATCTTATGGTGAGGATGCATATCTAGTGAGTTATATCCTTTCATGCTTCTAAAATTGCATATCTCTTTGTTTGGATATATCTCTACATCTAATCATAGCTTGCTTTATCTTGTGTATCTCTTGCTATGATCTAGATCCTACTAGTAGTCCTAACTTGTGATATCATCTACTAGTAGTTCACATACATGTAGTTCTAACCCTGTCAATAAGTGGTATACTTGATCATCTATATGTTATGTTTGTATCTTGTCTCATACATGCTCAAGATTGTTCTTTAAAGTGCTTATCTACTATCTTGAGTTGCTTGCATAACATTGTGATGCAGGGTTCATAGATCTACATGATATGTAGAAATTGGAGTATTTTTTTGGATTTTATGCAGATTTGCTCCAATTTCAGTTTTTGGTGCAAGACTGGTGTTTTTCATGCAGAAACGGCCTTCTAAGCAAGACTCATTGCTTCGCCATGAGCTCTGGTGGTTTTTGATCAAACTCCATCATCTTGAGGGTCAAAATTGCAACTTATTTTTTTTGTAGCACTTCATCTTGCATCTTGGGTTGTTCAAGTATATGCTTTAACTTGCTTTTCTTTCTATGCTTGGACAAGCCCCTATCTGTGCTCTTCTACTCTCCTTATATAACTTTTGTTATCTTCTTTCTCTTAACAAATGGTGTTTCTTAGTTTCTTCACACCCCCACCTTTTTGAAATGACAAAGGGGGAGAAAGATATGTCTTCTTTTGACAACAGGGAGAAGGCATGTCTTACATGAAGCAAAGAAGCGTGTCCATGTAAAAGGGAGAAGGTAAATGGGAGAAGACATATATGTGTAGAACATATATGAGTAGAAGACATAGTTTCTATAAATGTTATGAAAGCTAACCACGCAGGAGATATTGCATCAATTGAGGGGGAGTATGAAAACTCCACACGCATCAATTGAGGGGAAGCATATGAACTCCATTCTATTGAAACCCCTAGGTTTCTCCGAAGGTATGATTTTACGTACAAGCTTTCAATACATTTATGGAATGGTTTGTCATCTTCAAAAAGGGGGAGAATGTTGACTCAAGGTCAATTAGGTCAATGTTGACTCAAGTCTAAATTGACTAAACTCTTGTTTTGATGATGACTAACCATTCCACATATTGGTGTCTAATGCTTCTACATTGAGTTATTTCATATTAGGTTTAGACACACTCCAAATGCCCTATCTTGCGCATATCAAATTGGAGAAAAGACAAGTCAAAATAGCTACAAGTGTGCAATTTGGGATCTCTATGTAAATGACCTTAGAATTGCTTTGTAATCACTTGTAATGATTGTATGACTTGTAATTAAGCTTAGAAAATTTATTGGGACACAAAAATGCATCATTTGTACAGTTTTACGAAAATTCCAAAATACCCATAACAGGGATTTTGTCGGCCGAATTCCAAACTCGGCCGATCCATATATTCTGGAATTTTCTGGGCAATCGGCCGAGTTACCAACTCAGCCGATCCCTGTTCGGTCGAGTTTCTATGGTGGGAAACTCGGCCGATCCACTGATCGGTCCAAGTTGAAAGTCGACCGATCGGCCGAGTTTCTCCAAGGAAACTCGGCCGACAGTCTATCTTTCAGACTTGTCTTTTAGTGGTTCGACCGAATTACCTTTATGTAAACTCGGCCGATCAGACTGTACTGGAATGCAGAAAAAGCAGTTCTAGCCGTTGTGGAGTTGCAATAAGTGAAAATAGATCCGTTGCAAGCCACAAAACGGCTAGTTTTCGTTCTCAAGTGTTCCCAAAGGCTAAGAGGCATCCCCAGCTATAAATAGGACCCCTTGGGCTTCATTCCAAGGTTGAGCATTCATTGCAAACTCTTTATGAGGTTCCTATTCTATAGTTGAGTGCTTCCTACAGCCTCCTCTCTCTCTCTAAGCTTAATCACTTGCTACATCCATTAGAGTGAGTAGGAGATTTGTAAGAGAGCTAGTTTCTACTTGTATATCTTGTGAGGCTCTCACTTCCACCACCTCCCCATCTCTCATTTCCTATCTTGAAGATGAAGGTTCTCTCCCTTGTCCAAGAGAGGTGAAGAAGAACAAGGGAAGGAGTCCCTTGGTGAAGATCAAGGCCGAAGACTTGGAGCTAGAGTGGGTAAGCCCTTGGAGAAGGCAGAAGACTCAAGCTCAAGTGGGTAAGTCCTTGGTGGAAAGCTTCTCCGAGTGAAGGTGAAGTCAAAGGCGGAAGATCCAAGAAGAGTGGGTAATTCCTCTAAGGCCGAAGACTTGTGCAAGAGTGGGTAAGTCCTTGGAGAAGGCCGAAGACTCTTGCAAAGTGGGTAAGTCCTTGGTAAGGTTGAAGACTCTTTGTATTGGATAGGTAAGTCCTTTGTTGGTCTTGTAATTGTAAGTCTTATAAGTAAATATAAGAGTGCAATTGGTTGAAGTCCTAGAGGTTGACCTCTCTAGGCAAGTGGACTGACACACTTCTAGTTTGAAGTGTGGAACCACTCTAAATAGCTTGTCTAATTGGTGCATGTTCAATCTCTCTTATCCTTGCTATGCATGATTTAGTTGCACTCAAATTACCTATTTAGCAACCTTATCGTGTCATATAATTTGAAGGTTTAATGAATTTTGTTTAAGTGCTTTCAGCTCTATTCACCCCCCCTCTAGAGCACCTAAGTCACCCATCTAGGATCCAACAAGTGGTATCAGAGCAGGTCTTCTCCAAGCATACTTCTACAAGTAGGAGAAGATGGGTGACTACCTAGGAGGGAGACTCTCGACCAGCCTTCCAATCTTCAATGGGAGCAACTTCCTCTATTGGAGAAGAAGACTTCAATTCTTCATCCAAGGATCAAGTCTCGAGATGTGGCAAATGGTGAACAGCCCATACATTCTACCAAAGACAAACATTGAAGAATGGGATGAAGCCACCTTGATGAAAGCAACCTTGAATGCTAGAGCCATGCACATCCTATATGCCTCCATGACCCCCACCGAGTTCAACCGGATTTCCTCTTGTGAGACGGCCTATGAGGTATGGAGAAAGCTTTGCATCACTTATGAAGGGACAGATCAAGTGAAGGAAAGCAAAGTCTACATGCTCAAAGGGTTGCTTGAGAACTTCAAGATGGGAAAGGAGGAGAGCATAGCCAACATGTACTCAAGGCTCAACACCATCTTGAATGGTCTTGCTGTTCTAGGACATCCTATGTCTAGTGGAGAGATCAACTCAAAGATCCTTAGAACTCTCCCCAAGAGATGGGAATCCAAGGTGACTTCCATTGAAGAAGCAAGGTCGCTTAGGGATATTCCTATTGAAGAGCTCATTGGAAATCTACAAGCACATGAAGCCACACTTGACAAGAGGGAGGAAGTAGAAAGACAAGAGAAGAAAGAGCTAAAGAGAATGAAGAAGGCTGAAATGAAGGCTCAAATTGAAGCTATCATGGAACAAGTCTCTCCATCCTCTCAAGCTAAAGAAGATGCCATGTACTCCAAGGGTCGACTCTACAAAGGCAAGTCCTCCTCCATCCGGTGCTTCACATGTGGAAAGAAGGGTCACTACAAGGAAGATTGCCCACAAGGCAAAAAGACCCATCTTCACAAGAAGAAATGGCAATCAAGCTCAAGTGGCTCCTCCAACTCAAGCTCAAGTGAAGATTCAAGTGAAGGATCAAGCTCAAGCTCAAGTGATGAAGGAGAATGCCATTTTGCTCTTATAGCATCAACAAGTGAAGACTCAAGTGAGGTAAACCTAGACTCGTTAGATAAAGAATCTTTAATTACTATTATTCATGATATTTGTGCCTCTTATAAGTCTTCTAAAAAGAAAAAGAAAAAGCTTGCTAAAATTGTTGATAATTTGCATATAGAACTAGATGATCTTGAATATGCAAATTCTTGCTTGCTTATTGATAAAAATGATTGTCTTAGCCAAGTAGACTCTCTTAAAATTGAAAATGCTAGTTTACTTGATAAGATTAAATTTCTAGAATCTCAACCTCTCTTGCCTAATTCTAATGAAGAGCATACTTTAATTGTTGATTCTCTCATGCATGACATTGATGTTCTTAAATCTGAAAACAAAAACCAAGATTTGGTTTTGCATGAATTAGAACTAGAAAATGCTTCCTTGCTTGCTAAAATCAATGGGCATGTATCTTGCTCTAGTTCTACTAGTAGAGAGAATGATGTTTCTTCTCTTCATATTGATAAAGACTCTTATGAAACTAAAACTCTTTGCTTAGGAAATCTTTTGCATGCTAGAGAAAATATCAATAATTTGTCTTCTACTATTGCTTCTCTTAAGCATGATAATGATAGTTTGAGATCTTCCTTGCAAAGATTCTTAGTTGGTAAAAAGAGTCTTAATGATATCCTACACCATACTACTAAACAAATTGGTAGACATGGTTTAGGGTATGATAGTAGTCAAGGGAACAACAAAGATAAAGGACCTCCAATGTTCAATGGAGAATCCTCTAGTTCCAAGACTATGGGCACATGCAACTATTGCAATGATTATGGTCATTATTCTTCATGTTGTCCTATTAGGAAAGCACCCAAGAGCAATAGGATTTGGGTTGCTAAACTAACACCTCCGGACCCAAAAACATGATTGGGGACCATTTCATCTTTCTTCTTGTAGGTACTTGCAAATGGATTGACTTGAGCTATTGAATTGTAAATTGACTTCTCAATCCACATGAAAGAAGAAAGGTGAGATGTGTAGAGGGTGACAACAAGTGAAAAAGCATTGGTAAGCACAAAGGTAAAGGTTTTATTGATTATAACCATTTCTAACTTGTTTTTGTCAAGTTAGTGTGCACTATACATATGGTTTTTGAGTCAAAAGTGGTATTTTGTGTTTCTCTTCACACTCTTGCTCAAAAACTGTTTCTAATGCTTCTATAGTGCATTACTAACTTGATTAGACATGTTTGGATATAGTTTGTATTTTTTAGCATGCCTTTAAATATGTCTTTATGATATATATGTGCTTCTTGACAGCTGCTCTGTCGGCCGAGTTTGCCCTAGTGAAACTCGACCGATAGGCACCAATGGGTGTTGCCAGCAGTTGTCATCGGCCGAGTTGCAAATGCACAGAACTCGACCGATTACACTGTGCACAGAATATAAAGTTGGCTTATTGGATGAGAATTTCCCTCTCAACTAGATTTTCTCAACCAATAGCCTTATTCTTTGGCACTCCCTTGGTACCTTTATATATGCATATTGCCATGTTCTAAATTGCATATCTTGCTTACAACTCTATCTCTCTAATTGCTTTAAATTGATATTTCTATATCTTGCAATTACTTGCTTTGAGTTGTTTTGCAGGTTTTGATGATGATCTCTTTGGATCTCTTGGTTGTGTCTAAAATCGCTTCCGTTGTACTCTAACTTGCTACATCTATCTAGGTGTATATCTTGTTTTGATACAACCTTGAGGTTCATAGGGGTAATCATCTTATGGTGAGGATGCATATCTAGTGAGTTATATCCTTTCATGCTTCTAAAATTGCATATCTCTTTGTTTGGATATATCTCTACATCTAATCATAGCTTGCTTTATCTTGTGTATCTCTTGCTATGATCTAGATCCTACTAGTAGTCCTAACTTGTGATATCATCTACTAGTAGTTCACATACATGTAGTTCTAACCCTGTCAATAAGTGGTATACTTGATCATCTATATGTTATGTTTGTATCTTGTCTCATACATGCTCAAGATTGTTCTTTAAAGTGCTTATCTACTATCTTGAGTTGCTTGCATAACATTGTGATGCAGGGTTCATAGATCTACATGATATGTAGAAATTGGAGTATTTTTTTGGATTTTATGCAGATTTGCTCCAATTTCAGTTTTTGGTGCAAGACTGGTGTTTTTCATGCAGAAACGGCCTTCTAAGCAAGACTCATTGCTTCGCCATGAGCTCTGGTGGTTTTTGATCAAACTCCATCATCTTGAGGGTCAAAATTGCAACTTATTTTTTTTGTAGCACTTCATCTTGCATCTTGGGTTGTTCAAGTATATGCTTTAACTTGCTTTTCTTTCTATGCTTGGACAAGCCCCTATCTGTGCTCTTCTACTCTCCTTATATAACTTTTGTTATCTTCTTTCTCTTAACAAATGGTGTTTCTTAGTTTCTTCACACCCCCACCTTTTTGAAATGACAAAGGGGGAGAAAGATATGTCTTCTTTTGACAACAGGGAGAAGGCATGTCTTACATGAAGCAAAGAAGCGTGTCCATGTAAAAGGGAGAAGGTAAATGGGAGAAGACATATATGTGTAGAACATATATGAGTAGAAGACATAGTTTCTATAAATGTTATGAAAGCTAACCACGCAGGAGATATTGCATCAATTGAGGGGGAGTATGAAAACTCCACACGCATCAATTGAGGGGAAGCATATGAACTCCATTCTATTGAAACCCCTAGGTTTCTCCGAAGGTATGATTTTACGTACAAGCTTTCAATACATTTATGGAATGGTTTGTCATCTTCAAAAAGGGGGAGAATGTTGACTCAAGGTCAATTAGGTCAATGTTGACTCAAGTCTAAATTGACTAAACTCTTGTTTTGATGATGACTAACCATTCCACATATTGGTGTCTAATGCTTCTACATTGAGTTATTTCATATTAGGTTTAGACACACTCCAAATGCCCTATCTTGCGCATATCAAATTGGAGAAAAGACAAGTCAAAATAGCTACAAGTGTGCAATTTGGGATCTCTATGTAAATGACCTTAGAATTGCTTTGTAATCACTTGTAATGATTGTATGACTTGTAATTAAGCTTAGAAAATTTATTGGGACACAAAAATGCATCATTTGTACAGTTTTACGAAAATTCCAAAATACCCATAACAGGGATTTTGTCGGCCGAATTCCAAACTCGGCCGATCCATATATTCTGGAATTTTCTGGGCAATCGGCCGAGTTACCAACTCAGCCGATCCCTGTTCGGTCGAGTTTCTATGGTGGGAAACTCGGCCGATCCACTGATCGGTCCAAGTTGAAAGTCGACCGATCGGCCGAGTTTCTCCAAGGAAACTCGGCCGACAGTCTATCTTTCAGACTTGTCTTTTAGTGGTTCGACCGAATTACCTTTATGTAAACTCGGCCGATCAGACTGTACTGGAATGCAGAAAAAGCAGTTCTAGCCGTTGTGGAGTTGCAATAAGTGAAAATAGATCCGTTGCAAGCCACAAAACGGCTAGTTTTCGTTCTCAAGTGTTCCCAAAGGCTAAGAGGCATCCCCAGCTATAAATAGGACCCCTTGGGCTTCATTCCAAGGTTGAGCATTCATTGCAAACTCTTTATGAGGTTCCTATTCTATAGTTGAGTGCTTCCTACAGCCTCCTCTCTCTCTCTAAGCTTAATCACTTGCTACATCCATTAGAGTGAGTAGGAGATTTGTAAGAGAGCTAGTTTCTACTTGTATATCTTGTGAGGCTCTCACTTCCACCACCTCCCCATCTCTCATTTCCTATCTTGAAGATGAAGGTTCTCTCCCTTGTCCAAGAGAGGTGAAGAAGAACAAGGGAAGGAGTCCCTTGGTGAAGATCAAGGCCGAAGACTTGGAGCTAGAGTGGGTAAGCCCTTGGAGAAGGCAGAAGACTCAAGCTCAAGTGGGTAAGTCCTTGGTGGAAAGCTTCTCCGAGTGAAGGTGAAGTCAAAGGCGGAAGATCCAAGAAGAGTGGGTAATTCCTCTAAGGCCGAAGACTTGTGCAAGAGTGGGTAAGTCCTTGGAGAAGGCCGAAGACTCTTGCAAAGTGGGTAAGTCCTTGGTAAGGTTGAAGACTCTTTGTATTGGATAGGTAAGTCCTTTGTTGGTCTTGTAATTGTAAGTCTTATAAGTAAATATAAGAGTGCAATTGGTTGAAGTCCTAGAGGTTGACCTCTCTAGGCAAGTGGACTGACACACTTCTAGTTTGAAGTGTGGAACCACTCTAAATAGCTTGTCTAATTGGTGCATGTTCAATCTCTCTTATCCTTGCTATGCATGATTTAGTTGCACTCAAATTACCTATTTAGCAACCTTATCGTGTCATATAATTTGAAGGTTTAATGAATTTTGTTTAAGTGCTTTCAGCTCTATTCACCCCCCCTCTAGAGCACCTAAGTCACCCATCTAGGATCCAACAAGTGGTATCAGAGCAGGTCTTCTCCAAGCATACTTCTACAAGTAGGAGAAGATGGGTGACTACCTAGGAGGGAGACTCTCGACCAGCCTTCCAATCTTCAATGGGAGCAACTTCCTCTATTGGAGAAGAAGACTTCAATTCTTCATCCAAGGATCAAGTCTCGAGATGTGGCAAATGGTGAACAGCCCATACATTCTACCAAAGACAAACATTGAAGAATGGGATGAAGCCACCTTGATGAAAGCAACCTTGAATGCTAGAGCCATGCACATCCTATATGCCTCCATGACCCCCACCGAGTTCAACCGGATTTCCTCTTGTGAGACGGCCTATGAGGTATGGAGAAAGCTTTGCATCACTTATGAAGGGACAGATCAAGTGAAGGAAAGCAAAGTCTACATGCTCAAAGGGTTGCTTGAGAACTTCAAGATGGGAAAGGAGGAGAGCATAGCCAACATGTACTCAAGGCTCAACACCATCTTGAATGGTCTTGCTGTTCTAGGACATCCTATGTCTAGTGGAGAGATCAACTCAAAGATCCTTAGAACTCTCCCCAAGAGATGGGAATCCAAGGTGACTTCCATTGAAGAAGCAAGGTCGCTTAGGGATATTCCTATTGAAGAGCTCATTGGAAATCTACAAGCACATGAAGCCACACTTGACAAGAGGGAGGAAGTAGAAAGACAAGAGAAGAAAGAGCTAAAGAGAATGAAGAAGGCTGAAATGAAGGCTCAAATTGAAGCTATCATGGAACAAGTCTCTCCATCCTCTCAAGCTAAAGAAGATGCCATGTACTCCAAGGGTCGACTCTACAAAGGCAAGTCCTCCTCCATCCGGTGCTTCACATGTGGAAAGAAGGGTCACTACAAGGAAGATTGCCCACAAGGCAAAAAGACCCATCTTCACAAGAAGAAATGGCAATCAAGCTCAAGTGGCTCCTCCAACTCAAGCTCAAGTGAAGATTCAAGTGAAGGATCAAGCTCAAGCTCAAGTGATGAAGGAGAATGCCATTTTGCTCTTATAGCATCAACAAGTGAAGACTCAAGTGAGGTAAACCTAGACTCGTTAGATAAAGAATCTTTAATTACTATTATTCATGATATTTGTGCCTCTTATAAGTCTTCTAAAAAGAAAAAGAAAAAGCTTGCTAAAATTGTTGATAATTTGCATATAGAACTAGATGATCTTGAATATGCAAATTCTTGCTTGCTTATTGATAAAAATGATTGTCTTAGCCAAGTAGACTCTCTTAAAATTGAAAATGCTAGTTTACTTGATAAGATTAAATTTCTAGAATCTCAACCTCTCTTGCCTAATTCTAATGAAGAGCATACTTTAATTGTTGATTCTCTCATGCATGACATTGATGTTCTTAAATCTGAAAACAAAAACCAAGATTTGGTTTTGCATGAATTAGAACTAGAAAATGCTTCCTTGCTTGCTAAAATCAATGGGCATGTATCTTGCTCTAGTTCTACTAGTAGAGAGAATGATGTTTCTTCTCTTCATATTGATAAAGACTCTTATGAAACTAAAACTCTTTGCTTAGGAAATCTTTTGCATGCTAGAGAAAATATCAATAATTTGTCTTCTACTATTGCTTCTCTTAAGCATGATAATGATAGTTTGAGATCTTCCTTGCAAAGATTCTTAGTTGGTAAAAAGAGTCTTAATGATATCCTACACCATACTACTAAACAAATTGGTAGACATGGTTTAGGGTATGATAGTAGTCAAGGGAACAACAAAGATAAAGGACCTCCAATGTTCAATGGAGAATCCTCTAGTTCCAAGACTATGGGCACATGCAACTATTGCAATGATTATGGTCATTATTCTTCATGTTGTCCTATTAGGAAAGCACCCAAGAGCAATAGGATTTGGGTTGCTAAACTAACACCTCCGGACCCAAAAACATGATTGGGGACCATTTCATCTTTCTTCTTGTAGGTACTTGCAAATGGATTGACTTGAGCTATTGAATTGTAAATTGACTTCTCAATCCACATGAAAGAAGAAAGGTGAGATGTGTAGAGGGTGACAACAAGTGAAAAAGCATTGGTAAGCACAAAGGTAAAGGTTTTATTGATTATAACCATTTCTAACTTGTTTTTGTCAAGTTAGTGTGCACTATACATATGGTTTTTGAGTCAAAAGTGGTATTTTGTGTTTCTCTTCACACTCTTGCTCAAAAACTGTTTCTAATGCTTCTATAGTGCATTACTAACTTGATTAGACATGTTTGGATATAGTTTGTATTTTTTAGCATGCCTTTAAATATGTCTTTATGATATATATGTGCTTCTTGACAGCTGCTCTGTCGGCCGAGTTTGCCCTAGTGAAACTCGACCGATAGGCACCAATGGGTGTTGCCAGCAGTTGTCATCGGCCGAGTTGCAAATGCACAGAACTCGACCGATTACACTGTGCACAGAATATAAAGTTGGCTTATTGGATGAGAATTTCCCTCTCAACTAGATTTTCTCAACCAATAGCCTTATTCTTTGGCACTCCCTTGGTACCTTTATATATGCATATTGCCATGTTCTAAATTGCATATCTTGCTTACAACTCTATCTCTCTAATTGCTTTAAATTGATATTTCTATATCTTGCAATTACTTGCTTTGAGTTGTTTTGCAGGTTTTGATGATGATCTCTTTGGATCTCTTGGTTGTGTCTAAAATCGCTTCCGTTGTACTCTAACTTGCTACATCTATCTAGGTGTATATCTTGTTTTGATACAACCTTGAGGTTCATAGGGGTAATCATCTTATGGTGAGGATGCATATCTAGTGAGTTATATCCTTTCATGCTTCTAAAATTGCATATCTCTTTGTTTGGATATATCTCTACATCTAATCATAGCTTGCTTTATCTTGTGTATCTCTTGCTATGATCTAGATCCTACTAGTAGTCCTAACTTGTGATATCATCTACTAGTAGTTCACATACATGTAGTTCTAACCCTGTCAATAAGTGGTATACTTGATCATCTATATGTTATGTTTGTATCTTGTCTCATACATGCTCAAGATTGTTCTTTAAAGTGCTTATCTACTATCTTGAGTTGCTTGCATAACATTGTGATGCAGGGTTCATAGATCTACATGATATGTAGAAATTGGAGTATTTTTTTGGATTTTATGCAGATTTGCTCCAATTTCAGTTTTTGGTGCAAGACTGGTGTTTTTCATGCAGAAACGGCCTTCTAAGCAAGACTCATTGCTTCGCCATGAGCTCTGGTGGTTTTTGATCAAACTCCATCATCTTGAGGGTCAAAATTGCAACTTATTTTTTTTGTAGCACTTCATCTTGCATCTTGGGTTGTTCAAGTATATGCTTTAACTTGCTTTTCTTTCTATGCTTGGACAAGCCCCTATCTGTGCTCTTCTACTCTCCTTATATAACTTTTGTTATCTTCTTTCTCTTAACAAATGGTGTTTCTTAGTTTCTTCACACCCCCACCTTTTTGAAATGACAAAGGGGGAGAAAGATATGTCTTCTTTTGACAACAGGGAGAAGGCATGTCTTACATGAAGCAAAGAAGCGTGTCCATGTAAAAGGGAGAAGGTAAATGGGAGAAGACATATATGTGTAGAACATATATGAGTAGAAGACATAGTTTCTATAAATGTTATGAAAGCTAACCACGCAGGAGATATTGCATCAATTGAGGGGGAGTATGAAAACTCCACACGCATCAATTGAGGGGAAGCATATGAACTCCATTCTATTGAAACCCCTAGGTTTCTCCGAAGGTATGATTTTACGTACAAGCTTTCAATACATTTATGGAATGGTTTGTCATCTTCAAAAAGGGGGAGAATGTTGACTCAAGGTCAATTAGGTCAATGTTGACTCAAGTCTAAATTGACTAAACTCTTGTTTTGATGATGACTAACCATTCCACATATTGGTGTCTAATGCTTCTACATTGAGTTATTTCATATTAGGTTTAGACACACTCCAAATGCCCTATCTTGCGCATATCAAATTGGAGAAAAGACAAGTCAAAATAGCTACAAGTGTGCAATTTGGGATCTCTATGTAAATGACCTTAGAATTGCTTTGTAATCACTTGTAATGATTGTATGACTTGTAATTAAGCTTAGAAAATTTATTGGGACACAAAAATGCATCATTTGTACAGTTTTACGAAAATTCCAAAATACCCATAACAGGGATTTTGTCGGCCGAATTCCAAACTCGGCCGATCCATATATTCTGGAATTTTCTGGGCAATCGGCCGAGTTACCAACTCAGCCGATCCCTGTTCGGTCGAGTTTCTATGGTGGGAAACTCGGCCGATCCACTGATCGGTCCAAGTTGAAAGTCGACCGATCGGCCGAGTTTCTCCAAGGAAACTCGGCCGACAGTCTATCTTTCAGACTTGTCTTTTAGTGGTTCGACCGAATTACCTTTATGTAAACTCGGCCGATCAGACTGTACTGGAATGCAGAAAAAGCAGTTCTAGCCGTTGTGGAGTTGCAATAAGTGAAAATAGATCCGTTGCAAGCCACAAAACGGCTAGTTTTCGTTCTCAAGTGTTCCCAAAGGCTAAGAGGCATCCCCAGCTATAAATAGGACCCCTTGGGCTTCATTCCAAGGTTGAGCATTCATTGCAAACTCTTTATGAGGTTCCTATTCTATAGTTGAGTGCTTCCTACAGCCTCCTCTCTCTCTCTAAGCTTAATCACTTGCTACATCCATTAGAGTGAGTAGGAGATTTGTAAGAGAGCTAGTTTCTACTTGTATATCTTGTGAGGCTCTCACTTCCACCACCTCCCCATCTCTCATTTCCTATCTTGAAGATGAAGGTTCTCTCCCTTGTCCAAGAGAGGTGAAGAAGAACAAGGGAAGGAGTCCCTTGGTGAAGATCAAGGCCGAAGACTTGGAGCTAGAGTGGGTAAGCCCTTGGAGAAGGCAGAAGACTCAAGCTCAAGTGGGTAAGTCCTTGGTGGAAAGCTTCTCCGAGTGAAGGTGAAGTCAAAGGCGGAAGATCCAAGAAGAGTGGGTAATTCCTCTAAGGCCGAAGACTTGTGCAAGAGTGGGTAAGTCCTTGGAGAAGGCCGAAGACTCTTGCAAAGTGGGTAAGTCCTTGGTAAGGTTGAAGACTCTTTGTATTGGATAGGTAAGTCCTTTGTTGGTCTTGTAATTGTAAGTCTTATAAGTAAATATAAGAGTGCAATTGGTTGAAGTCCTAGAGGTTGACCTCTCTAGGCAAGTGGACTGACACACTTCTAGTTTGAAGTGTGGAACCACTCTAAATAGCTTGTCTAATTGGTGCATGTTCAATCTCTCTTATCCTTGCTATGCATGATTTAGTTGCACTCAAATTACCTATTTAGCAACCTTATCGTGTCATATAATTTGAAGGTTTAATGAATTTTGTTTAAGTGCTTTCAGCTCTATTCACCCCCCCTCTAGAGCACCTAAGTCACCCATCTAGGATCCAACAAGTGGTATCAGAGCAGGTCTTCTCCAAGCATACTTCTACAAGTAGGAGAAGATGGGTGACTACCTAGGAGGGAGACTCTCGACCAGCCTTCCAATCTTCAATGGGAGCAACTTCCTCTATTGGAGAAGAAGACTTCAATTCTTCATCCAAGGATCAAGTCTCGAGATGTGGCAAATGGTGAACAACCCATACATTCTACCAAAGACAAACATTGAAGAATGGGATGAAGCCACCTTGATGAAAGCAACCTTGAATGCTAGAGCCATGCACATCCTATATGCCTCCATGACCCCCACCGAGTTCAACCGGATTTCCTCTTGTGAGACGGCCTATGAGGTATGGAGAAAGCTTTGCATCACTTATGAAGGGACAGATCAAGTGAAGGAAAGCAAAGTCTACATGCTCAAAGGGTTGCTTGAGAACTTCAAGATGGGAAAGGAGGAGAGCATAGCCAACATGTACTCAAGGCTCAACACCATCTTGAATGGTCTTGCTGTTCTAGGACATCCTATGTCTAGTGGAGAGATCAACTCAAAGATCCTTAGAACTCTCCCCAAGAGATGGGAATCCAAGGTGACTTCCATTGAAGAAGCAAGGTCGCTTAGGGATATTCCTATTGAAGAGCTCATTGGAAATCTACAAGCACATGAAGCCACACTTGACAAGAGGGAGGAAGTAGAAAGACAAGAGAAGAAAGAGCTAAAGAGAATGAAGAAGGCTGAAATGAAGGCTCAAATTGAAGCTATCATGGAACAAGTCTCTCCATCCTCTCAAGCTAAAGAAGATGCCATGTACTCCAAGGGTCGACTCTACAAAGGCAAGTCCTCCTCCATCCGGTGCTTCACATGTGGAAAGAAGGGTCACTACAAGGAAGATTGCCCACAAGGCAAAAAGACCCATCTTCACAAGAAGAAATGGCAATCAAGCTCAAGTGGCTCCTCCAACTCAAGCTCAAGTGAAGATTCAAGTGAAGGATCAAGCTCAAGCTCAAGTGATGAAGGAGAATGCCATTTTGCTCTTATAGCATCAACAAGTGAAGACTCAAGTGAGGTAAACCTAGACTCGTTAGATAAAGAATCTTTAATTACTATTATTCATGACATTTGTGCCTCTTATAAGTCTTCTAAAAAGAAAAAGAAAAAGCTTGCTAAAATTGTTGATAATTTGCATATAGAACTAGATGATCTTGAATATGCAAATTCTTGCTTGCTTATTGATAAAAATGATTGTCTTAGCCAAGTAGACTCTCTTAAAATTGAAAATGCTAGTTTACTTGATAAGATTAAATTTCTAGAATCTCAACCTCTCTTGCCTAATTCTAATGAAGAGCATACTTTAATTGTTGATTCTCTCATGCATGACATTGATGTTCTTAAATCTGAAAACAAAAACCAAGATTTGGTTTTGCATGAATTAGAACTAGAAAATGCTTCCTTGCTTGCTAAAATCAATGGGCATGTATCTTGCTCTAGTTCTACTAGTAGAGAGAATGATGTTTCTTCTCTTCATATTGATAAAGACTCTTATGAAACTAAAACTCTTTGCTTAGGAAATCTTTTGCATGCTAGAGAAAATATCAATAATTTGTCTTCTACTATTGCTTCTCTTAAGCATGATAATGATAGTTTGAGATCTTCCTTGCAAAGATTCTTAGTTGGTAAAAAGAGTCTTAATGATATCCTACACCATACTACTAAACAAATTGGTAGACATGGTTTAGGGTATGATAGTAGTCAAGGGAACAACAAAGATAAAGGACCTCCAATGTTCAATGGAGAATCCTCTAGTTCCAAGACTATGGTCACATGCAACTATTGCAATGATTATGGTCATTATTCTTCATGTTGTCCTATTAGGAAAGCACCCAAGAGCAATAGGATTTGGGTTGCTAAACTAACACCTCCGGACCCAAAAACATGATTGGGGACCATTTCATCTTTCTTCTTGTAGGTACTTGCAAATGGATTGACTTGAGCTATTGAATTGTAAATTGACTTCTCAATCCACATGAAAGAAGAAAGGTGAGATGTGTAGAGGGTGACAACAAGTGAAAAAGCATTGGTAAGCACAAAGGTAAAGGTTTTATTGATTATAACCATTTCTAACTTGTTTTTGTCAAGTTAGTGTGCACTATACATATGGTTTTTGAGTCAAAAGTGGTATTTTGTGTTTCTCTTCACACTCTTGCTCAAAAACTGTTTCTAATGCTTCTATAGTGCATTACTAACTTGATTAGACATGTTTGGATATAGTTTGTATTTTTTAGCATGCCTTTAAATATGTCTTTATGATATATATGTGCTTCTTGACAGCTGCTCTGTCGGCCGAGTTTGCCCTAGTGAAACTCGACCGATAGGCACCAATGGGTGTTGCCAGCAGTTGTCATCGGCCGAGTTGCAAATGCACAGAACTCGACCGATTACACTGTGCACAGAATATAAAGTTGGCTTATTGGATGAGAATTTCCCTCTCAACTAGATTTTCTCAACCAATAGCCTTATTCTTTGGCACTCCCTTGGTACCTTTATATATGCATATTGCCATGTTCTAAATTGCATATCTTGCTTACAACTCTATCTCTCTAATTGCTTTAAATTGATATTTCTATATCTTGCAATTACTTGCTTTGAGTTGTTTTGCAGGTTTTGATGATGATCTCTTTGGATCTCTTGGTTGTGTCTAAAATCGCTTCCGTTGTACTCTAACTTGCTACATCTATCTAGGTGTATATCTTGTTTTGATACAACCTTGAGGTTCATAGGGGTAATCATCTTATGGTGAGGATGCATATCTAGTGAGTTATATCCTTTCATGCTTCTAAAATTGCATATCTCTTTGTTTGGATATATCTCTACATCTAATCATAGCTTGCTTTATCTTGTGTATCTCTTGCTATGATCTAGATCCTACTAGTAGTCCTAACTTGTGATATCATCTACTAGTAGTTCACATACATGTAGTTCTAACCCTGTCAATAAGTGGTATACTTGATCATCTATATGTTATGTTTGTATCTTGTCTCATACATGCTCAAGATTGTTCTTTAAAGTGCTTATCTACTATCTTGAGTTGCTTGCATAACATTGTGATGCAGGGTTCATAGATCTACATGATATGTAGAAATTGGAGTATTTTTTTGGATTTTATGCAGATTTGCTCCAATTTCAGTTTTTGGTGCAAGACTGGTGTTTTTCATGCAGAAACGGCCTTCTAAGCAAGACTCATTGCTTCGCCATGAGCTCTGGTGGTTTTTGATCAAACTCCATCATCTTGAGGGTCAAAATTGCAACTTATTTTTTTTGTAGCACTTCATCTTGCATCTTGGGTTGTTCAAGTATATGCTTTAACTTGCTTTTCTTTCTATGCTTGGACAAGCCCCTATCTGTGCTCTTCTACTCTCCTTATATAACTTTTGTTATCTTCTTTCTCTTAACAAATGGTGTTTCTTAGTTTCTTCACACCCCCACCTTTTTGAAATGACAAAGGGGGAGAAAGATATGTCTTCTTTTGACAACAGGGAGAAGGCATGTCTTACATGAAGCAAAGAAGCGTGTCCATGTAAAAGGGAGAAGGTAAATGGGAGAAGACATATATGTGTAGAACATATATGAGTAGAAGACATAGTTTCTATAAATGTTATGAAAGCTAACCACGCAGGAGATATTGCATCAATTGAGGGGGAGTATGAAAACTCCACACGCATCAATTGAGGGGAAGCATATGAACTCCATTCTATTGAAACCCCTAGGTTTCTCCGAAGGTATGATTTTACGTACAAGCTTTCAATACATTTATGGAATGGTTTGTCATCTTCAAAAAGGGGGAGAATGTTGACTCAAGGTCAATTAGGTCAATGTTGACTCAAGTCTAAATTGACTAAACTCTTGTTTTGATGATGACTAACCATTCCACATATTGGTGTCTAATGCTTCTACATTGAGTTATTTCATATTAGGTTTAGACACACTCCAAATGCCCTATCTTGCGCATATCAAATTGGAGAAAAGACAAGTCAAAATAGCTACAAGTGTGCAATTTGGGATCTCTATGTAAATGACCTTAGAATTGCTTTGTAATCACTTGTAATGATTGTATGACTTGTAATTAAGCTTAGAAAATTTATTGGGACACAAAAATGCATCATTTGTACAGTTTTACGAAAATTCCAAAATACCCATAATAGGGATTTTGTCGGCCGAATTCCAAACTCGGCCGATCCATATATTCTGGAATTTTCTGGGCAATCGGCCGAGTTACCAACTCAGCCGATCCCTGTTCGGTCGAGTTTCTATGGTGGGAAACTCGGCCGATCCACTGATCGGTCCAAGTTGAAAGTCGACCGATCGGCCGAGTTTCTCCAAGGAAACTCGGCCGACAGTCTATCTTTCAGACTTGTCTTTTAGTGGTTCGGCCGAATTACCTTTATGTAAACTCGGCCGATCAGACTGTACTGGAATGCAGAAAAAGCAGTTCTAGCCGTTGTGGAGTTGCAATAAGTGAAAATAGATCCGTTGCAAGCCACAAAACGGCTAGTTTTCGTTCTCAAGTGTTCCCAAAGGCTAAGAGGCATCCCCAGCTATAAATAGGACCCCTTGGGCTTCATTCCAAGGTTGAGCATTCATTGCAAACTCTTTATGAGGTTCCTATTCTATAGTTGAGTGCTTCCTACAGCCTCCTCTCTCTCTCTAAGCTTAATCACTTGCTACATCCATTAGAGTGAGTAGGAGATTTGTAAGAGAGCTAGTTTCTACTTGTATATCTTGTGAGGCTCTCACTTCCACCACCTCCCCATCTCTCATTTCCTATCTTGAAGATGAAGGTTCTCTCCCTTGTCCAAGAGAGGTGAAGAAGAACAAGGGAAGGAGTCCCTTGGTGAAGATCAAGGCCGAAGACTTGGAGCTAGAGTGGGTAAGCCCTTGGAGAAGGCAGAAGACTCAAGCTCAAGTGGGTAAGTCCTTGGTGGAAAGCTTCTCCGAGTGAAGGTGAAGTCAAAGGCGGAAGATCCAAGAAGAGTGGGTAATTCCTCTAAGGCCGAAGACTTGTGCAAGAGTGGGTAAGTCCTTGGAGAAGGCCGAAGACTCTTGCAAAGTGGGTAAGTCCTTGGTAAGGTTGAAGACTCTTTGTATTGGATAGGTAAGTCCTTTGTTGGTCTTGTAATTGTAAGTCTTATAAGTAAATATAAGAGTGCAATTGGTTGAAGTCCTAGAGGTTGACCTCTCTAGGCAAGTGGACTGACACACTTCTAGTTTGAAGTGTGGAACCACTCTAAATAGCTTGTCTAATTGGTGCATGTTCAATCTCTCTTATCCTTGCTATGCATGATTTAGTTGCACTCAAATTACCTATTTAGCAACCTTATCGTGTCATATAATTTGAAGGTTTAATGAATTTTGTTTAAGTGCTTTCAGCTCTATTCACCCCCCCTCTAGAGCACCTAAGTCACCCATCTAGGATCCAACAAGTGGTATCAGAGCAGGTCTTCTCCAAGCATACTTCTACAAGTAGGAGAAGATGGGTGACTACCTAGGAGGGAGACTCTCGACCAGCCTTCCAATCTTCAATGGGAGCAACTTCCTCTATTGGAGAAGAAGACTTCAATTCTTCATCCAAGGATCAAGTCTCGAGATGTGGCAAATGGTGAACAACCCATACATTCTACCAAAGACAAACATTGAAGAATGGGATGAAGCCACCTTGATGAAAGCAACCTTGAATGCTAGAGCCATGCACATCCTATATGCCTCCATGACCCCCACCGAGTTCAACCGGATTTCCTCTTGTGAGACGGCCTATGAGGTATGGAGAAAGCTTTGCATCACTTATGAAGGGACAGATCAAGTGAAGGAAAGCAAAGTCTACATGCTCAAAGGGTTGCTTGAGAACTTCAAGATGGGAAAGGAGGAGAGCATAGCCAACATGTACTCAAGGCTCAACACCATCTTGAATGGTCTTGCTGTTCTAGGACATCCTATGTCTAGTGGAGAGATCAACTCAAAGATCCTTAGAACTCTCCCCAAGAGATGGGAATCCAAGGTGACTTCCATTGAAGAAGCAAGGTCGCTTAGGGATATTCCTATTGAAGAGCTCATTGGAAATCTACAAGCACATGAAGCCACACTTGACAAGAGGGAGGAAGTAGAAAGACAAGAGAAGAAAGAGCTAAAGAGAATGAAGAAGGCTGAAATGAAGGCTCAAATTGAAGCTATCATGGAACAAGTCTCTCCATCCTCTCAAGCTAAAGAAGATGCCATGTACTCCAAGGGTCGACTCTACAAAGGCAAGTCCTCCTCCATCCGGTGCTTCACATGTGGAAAGAAGGGTCACTACAAGGAAGATTGCCCACAAGGCAAAAAGACCCATCTTCACAAGAAGAAATGGCAATCAAGCTCAAGTGGCTCCTCCAACTCAAGCTCAAGTGAAGATTCAAGTGAAGGATCAAGCTCAAGCTCAAGTGATGAAGGAGAATGCCATTTTGCTCTTATAGCATCAACAAGTGAAGACTCAAGTGAGGTAAACCTAGACTCGTTAGATAAAGAATCTTTAATTACTATTATTCATGACATTTGTGCCTCTTATAAGTCTTCTAAAAAGAAAAAGAAAAAGCTTGCTAAAATTGTTGATAATTTGCATATAGAACTAGATGATCTTGAATATGCAAATTCTTGCTTGCTTATTGATAAAAATGATTGTCTTAGCCAAGTAGACTCTCTTAAAATTGAAAATGCTAGTTTACTTGATAAGATTAAATTTCTAGAATCTCAACCTCTCTTGCCTAATTCTAATGAAGAGCATACTTTAATTGTTGATTCTCTCATGCATGACATTGATGTTCTTAAATCTGAAAACAAAAACCAAGATTTGGTTTTGCATGAATTAGAACTAGAAAATGCTTCCTTGCTTGCTAAAATCAATGGGCATGTATCTTGCTCTAGTTCTACTAGTAGAGAGAATGATGTTTCTTCTCTTCATATTGATAAAGACTCTTATGAAACTAAAACTCTTTGCTTAGGAAATCTTTTGCATGCTAGAGAAAATATCAATAATTTGTCTTCTACTATTGCTTCTCTTAAGCATGATAATGATAGTTTGAGATCTTCCTTGCAAAGATTCTTAGTTGGTAAAAAGAGTCTTAATGATATCCTACACCATACTACTAAACAAATTGGTAGACATGGTTTAGGGTATGATAGTAGTCAAGGGAACAACAAAGATAAAGGACCTCCAATGTTCAATGGAGAATCCTCTAGTTCCAAGACTATGGTCACATGCAACTATTGCAATGATTATGGTCATTATTCTTCATGTTGTCCTATTAGGAAAGCACCCAAGAGCAATAGGATTTGGGTTGCTAAACTAACACCTCCGGACCCAAAAACATGATTGGGGACCATTTCATCTTTCTTCTTGTAGGTACTTGCAAATGGATTGACTTGAGCTATTGAATTGTAAATTGACTTCTCAATCCACATGAAAGAAGAAAGGTGAGATGTGTAGAGGGTGACAACAAGTGAAAAAGCATTGGTAAGCACAAAGGTAAAGGTTTTATTGATTATAACCATTTCTAACTTGTTTTTGTCAAGTTAGTGTGCACTATACATATGGTTTTTGAGTCAAAAGTGGTATTTTGTGTTTCTCTTCACACTCTTGCTCAAAAACTGTTTCTAATGCTTCTATAGTGCATTACTAACTTGATTAGACATGTTTGGATATAGTTTGTATTTTTTAGCATGCCTTTAAATATGTCTTTATGATATATATGTGCTTCTTGACAGCTGCTCTGTCGGCCGAGTTTGCCCTAGTGAAACTCGACCGATAGGCACCAATGGGTGTTGCCAGCAGTTGTCATCGGCCGAGTTGCAAATGCACAGAACTCGACCGATTACACTGTGCACAGAATATAAAGTTGGCTTATTGGATGAGAATTTCCCTCTCAACTAGATTTTCTCAACCAATAGCCTTATTCTTTGGCACTCCCTTGGTACCTTTATATATGCATATTGCCATGTTCTAAATTGCATATCTTGCTTACAACTCTATCTCTCTAATTGCTTTAAATTGATATTTCTATATCTTGCAATTACTTGCTTTGAGTTGTTTTGCAGGTTTTGATGATGATCTCTTTGGATCTCTTGGTTGTGTCTAAAATCGCTTCCGTTGTACTCTAACTTGCTACATCTATCTAGGTGTATATCTTGTTTTGATACAACCTTGAGGTTCATAGGGGTAATCATCTTATGGTGAGGATGCATATCTAGTGAGTTATATCCTTTCATGCTTCTAAAATTGCATATCTCTTTGTTTGGATATATCTCTACATCTAATCATAGCTTGCTTTATCTTGTGTATCTCTTGCTATGATCTAGATCCTACTAGTAGTCCTAACTTGTGATATCATCTACTAGTAGTTCACATACATGTAGTTCTAACCCTGTCAATAAGTGGTATACTTGATCATCTATATGTTATGTTTGTATCTTGTCTCATACATGCTCAAGATTGTTCTTTAAAGTGCTTATCTACTATCTTGAGTTGCTTGCATAACATTGTGATGCAGGGTTCATAGATCTACATGATATGTAGAAATTGGAGTATTTTTTTGGATTTTATGCAGATTTGCTCCAATTTCAGTTTTTGGTGCAAGACTGGTGTTTTTCATGCAGAAACGGCCTTCTAAGCAAGACTCATTGCTTCGCCATGAGCTCTGGTGGTTTTTGATCAAACTCCATCATCTTGAGGGTCAAAATTGCAACTTATTTTTTTTGTAGCACTTCATCTTGCATCTTGGGTTGTTCAAGTATATGCTTTAACTTGCTTTTCTTTCTATGCTTGGACAAGCCCCTATCTGTGCTCTTCTACTCTCCTTATATAACTTTTGTTATCTTCTTTCTCTTAACAAATGGTGTTTCTTAGTTTCTTCACACCCCCACCTTTTTGAAATGACAAAGGGGGAGAAAGATATGTCTTCTTTTGACAACAGGGAGAAGGCATGTCTTACATGAAGCAAAGAAGCGTGTCCATGTAAAAGGGAGAAGGTAAATGGGAGAAGACATATATGTGTAGAACATATATGAGTAGAAGACATAGTTTCTATAAATGTTATGAAAGCTAACCACGCAGGAGATATTGCATCAATTGAGGGGGAGTATGAAAACTCCACACGCATCAATTGAGGGGAAGCATATGAACTCCATTCTATTGAAACCCCTAGGTTTCTCCGAAGGTATGATTTTACGTACAAGCTTTCAATACATTTATGGAATGGTTTGTCATCTTCAAAAAGGGGGAGAATGTTGACTCAAGGTCAATTAGGTCAATGTTGACTCAAGTCTAAATTGACTAAACTCTTGTTTTGATGATGACTAACCATTCCACATATTGGTGTCTAATGCTTCTACATTGAGTTATTTCATATTAGGTTTAGACACACTCCAAATGCCCTATCTTGCGCATATCAAATTGGAGAAAAGACAAGTCAAAATAGCTACAAGTGTGCAATTTGGGATCTCTATGTAAATGACCTTAGAATTGCTTTGTAATCACTTGTAATGATTGTATGACTTGTAATTAAGCTTAGAAAATTTATTGGGACACAAAAATGCATCATTTGTACAGTTTTACGAAAATTCCAAAATACCCATAATAGGGATTTTGTCGGCCGAATTCCAAACTCGGCCGATCCATATATTCTGGAATTTTCTGGGCAATCGGCCGAGTTACCAACTCAGCCGATCCCTGTTCGGTCGAGTTTCTATGGTGGGAAACTCGGCCGATCCACTGATCGGTCCAAGTTGAAAGTCGACCGATCGGCCGAGTTTCTCCAAGGAAACTCGGCCGACAGTCTATCTTTCAGACTTGTCTTTTAGTGGTTCGGCCGAATTACCTTTATGTAAACTCGGCCGATCAGACTGTACTGGAATGCAGAAAAAGCAGTTCTAGCCGTTGTGGAGTTGCAATAAGTGAAAATAGATCCGTTGCAAGCCACAAAACGGCTAGTTTTCGTTCTCAAGTGTTCCCAAAGGCTAAGAGGCATCCCCAGCTATAAATAGGACCCCTTGGGCTTCATTCCAAGGTTGAGCATTCATTGCAAACTCTTTATGAGGTTCCTATTCTATAGTTGAGTGCTTCCTACAGCCTCCTCTCTCTCTCTAAGCTTAATCACTTGCTACATCCATTAGAGTGAGTAGGAGATTTGTAAGAGAGCTAGTTTCTACTTGTATATCTTGTGAGGCTCTCACTTCCACCACCTCCCCATCTCTCATTTCCTATCTTGAAGATGAAGGTTCTCTCCCTTGTCCAAGAGAGGTGAAGAAGAACAAGGGAAGGAGTCCCTTGGTGAAGATCAAGGCCGAAGACTTGGAGCTAGAGTGGGTAAGCCCTTGGAGAAGGCAGAAGACTCAAGCTCAAGTGGGTAAGTCCTTGGTGGAAAGCTTCTCCGAGTGAAGGTGAAGTCAAAGGCGGAAGATCCAAGAAGAGTGGGTAATTCCTCTAAGGCCGAAGACTTGTGCAAGAGTGGGTAAGTCCTTGGAGAAGGCCGAAGACTCTTGCAAAGTGGGTAAGTCCTTGGTAAGGTTGAAGACTCTTTGTATTGGATAGGTAAGTCCTTTGTTGGTCTTGTAATTGTAAGTCTTATAAGTAAATATAAGAGTGCAATTGGTTGAAGTCCTAGAGGTTGACCTCTCTAGGCAAGTGGACTGACACACTTCTAGTTTGAAGTGTGGAACCACTCTAAATAGCTTGTCTAATTGGTGCATGTTCAATCTCTCTTATCCTTGCTATGCATGATTTAGTTGCACTCAAATTACCTATTTAGCAACCTTATCGTGTCATATAATTTGAAGGTTTAATGAATTTTGTTTAAGTGCTTTCAGCTCTATTCACCCCCCCTCTAGAGCACCTAAGTCACCCATCTAGGATCCAACAAGTGGTATCAGAGCAGGTCTTCTCCAAGCATACTTCTACAAGTAGGAGAAGATGGGTGACTACCTAGGAGGGAGACTCTCGACCAGCCTTCCAATCTTCAATGGGAGCAACTTCCTCTATTGGAGAAGAAGACTTCAATTCTTCATCCAAGGATCAAGTCTCGAGATGTGGCAAATGGTGAACAACCCATACATTCTACCAAAGACAAACATTGAAGAATGGGATGAAGCCACCTTGATGAAAGCAACCTTGAATGCTAGAGCCATGCACATCCTATATGCCTCCATGACCCCCACCGAGTTCAACCGGATTTCCTCTTGTGAGACGGCCTATGAGGTATGGAGAAAGCTTTGCATCACTTATGAAGGGACAGATCAAGTGAAGGAAAGCAAAGTCTACATGCTCAAAGGGTTGCTTGAGAACTTCAAGATGGGAAAGGAGGAGAGCATAGCCAACATGTACTCAAGGCTCAACACCATCTTGAATGGTCTTGCTGTTCTAGGACATCCTATGTCTAGTGGAGAGATCAACTCAAAGATCCTTAGAACTCTCCCCAAGAGATGGGAATCCAAGGTGACTTCCATTGAAGAAGCAAGGTCGCTTAGGGATATTCCTATTGAAGAGCTCATTGGAAATCTACAAGCACATGAAGCCACACTTGACAAGAGGGAGGAAGTAGAAAGACAAGAGAAGAAAGAGCTAAAGAGAATGAAGAAGGCTGAAATGAAGGCTCAAATTGAAGCTATCATGGAACAAGTCTCTCCATCCTCTCAAGCTAAAGAAGATGCCATGTACTCCAAGGGTCGACTCTACAAAGGCAAGTCCTCCTCCATCCGGTGCTTCACATGTGGAAAGAAGGGTCACTACAAGGAAGATTGCCCACAAGGCAAAAAGACCCATCTTCACAAGAAGAAATGGCAATCAAGCTCAAGTGGCTCCTCCAACTCAAGCTCAAGTGAAGATTCAAGTGAAGGATCAAGCTCAAGCTCAAGTGATGAAGGAGAATGCCATTTTGCTCTTATAGCATCAACAAGTGAAGACTCAAGTGAGGTAAACCTAGACTCGTTAGATAAAGAATCTTTAATTACTATTATTCATGACATTTGTGCCTCTTATAAGTCTTCTAAAAAGAAAAAGAAAAAGCTTGCTAAAATTGTTGATAATTTGCATATAGAACTAGATGATCTTGAATATGCAAATTCTTGCTTGCTTATTGATAAAAATGATTGTCTTAGCCAAGTAGACTCTCTTAAAATTGAAAATGCTAGTTTACTTGATAAGATTAAATTTCTAGAATCTCAACCTCTCTTGCCTAATTCTAATGAAGAGCATACTTTAATTGTTGATTCTCTCATGCATGACATTGATGTTCTTAAATCTGAAAACAAAAACCAAGATTTGGTTTTGCATGAATTAGAACTAGAAAATGCTTCCTTGCTTGCTAAAATCAATGGGCATGTATCTTGCTCTAGTTCTACTAGTAGAGAGAATGATGTTTCTTCTCTTCATATTGATAAAGACTCTTATGAAACTAAAACTCTTTGCTTAGGAAATCTTTTGCATGCTAGAGAAAATATCAATAATTTGTCTTCTACTATTGCTTCTCTTAAGCATGATAATGATAGTTTGAGATCTTCCTTGCAAAGATTCTTAGTTGGTAAAAAGAGTCTTAATGATATCCTACACCATACTACTAAACAAATTGGTAGACATGGTTTAGGGTATGATAGTAGTCAAGGGAACAACAAAGATAAAGGACCTCCAATGTTCAATGGAGAATCCTCTAGTTCCAAGACTATGGTCACATGCAACTATTGCAATGATTATGGTCATTATTCTTCATGTTGTCCTATTAGGAAAGCACCCAAGAGCAATAGGATTTGGGTTGCTAAACTAACACCTCCGGACCCAAAAACATGATTGGGGACCATTTCATCTTTCTTCTTGTAGGTACTTGCAAATGGATTGACTTGAGCTATTGAATTGTAAATTGACTTCTCAATCCACATGAAAGAAGAAAGGTGAGATGTGTAGAGGGTGACAACAAGTGAAAAAGCATTGGTAAGCACAAAGGTAAAGGTTTTATTGATTATAACCATTTCTAACTTGTTTTTGTCAAGTTAGTGTGCACTATACATATGGTTTTTGAGTCAAAAGTGGTATTTTGTGTTTCTCTTCACACTCTTGCTCAAAAACTGTTTCTAATGCTTCTATAGTGCATTACTAACTTGATTAGACATGTTTGGATATAGTTTGTATTTTTTAGCATGCCTTTAAATATGTCTTTATGATATATATGTGCTTCTTGACAGCTGCTCTGTCGGCCGAGTTTGCCCTAGTGAAACTCGACCGATAGGCACCAATGGGTGTTGCCAGCAGTTGTCATCGGCCGAGTTGCAAATGCACAGAACTCGACCGATTACACTGTGCACAGAATATAAAGTTGGCTTATTGGATGAGAATTTCCCTCTCAACTAGATTTTCTCAACCAATAGCCTTATTCTTTGGCACTCCCTTGGTACCTTTATATATGCATATTGCCATGTTCTAAATTGCATATCTTGCTTACAACTCTATCTCTCTAATTGCTTTAAATTGATATTTCTATATCTTGCAATTACTTGCTTTGAGTTGTTTTGCAGGTTTTGATGATGATCTCTTTGGATCTCTTGGTTGTGTCTAAAATCGCTTCCGTTGTACTCTAACTTGCTACATCTATCTAGGTGTATATCTTGTTTTGATACAACCTTGAGGTTCATAGGGGTAATCATCTTATGGTGAGGATGCATATCTAGTGAGTTATATCCTTTCATGCTTCTAAAATTGCATATCTCTTTGTTTGGATATATCTCTACATCTAATCATAGCTTGCTTTATCTTGTGTATCTCTTGCTATGATCTAGATCCTACTAGTAGTCCTAACTTGTGATATCATCTACTAGTAGTTCACATACATGTAGTTCTAACCCTGTCAATAAGTGGTATACTTGATCATCTATATGTTATGTTTGTATCTTGTCTCATACATGCTCAAGATTGTTCTTTAAAGTGCTTATCTACTATCTTGAGTTGCTTGCATAACATTGTGATGCAGGGTTCATAGATCTACATGATATGTAGAAATTGGAGTATTTTTTTGGATTTTATGCAGATTTGCTCCAATTTCAGTTTTTGGTGCAAGACTGGTGTTTTTCATGCAGAAACGGCCTTCTAAGCAAGACTCATTGCTTCGCCATGAGCTCTGGTGGTTTTTGATCAAACTCCATCATCTTGAGGGTCAAAATTGCAACTTATTTTTTTTGTAGCACTTCATCTTGCATCTTGGGTTGTTCAAGTATATGCTTTAACTTGCTTTTCTTTCTATGCTTGGACAAGCCCCTATCTGTGCTCTTCTACTCTCCTTATATAACTTTTGTTATCTTCTTTCTCTTAACAAATGGTGTTTCTTAGTTTCTTCACACCCCCACCTTTTTGAAATGACAAAGGGGGAGAAAGATATGTCTTCTTTTGACAACAGGGAGAAGGCATGTCTTACATGAAGCAAAGAAGCGTGTCCATGTAAAAGGGAGAAGGTAAATGGGAGAAGACATATATGTGTAGAACATATATGAGTAGAAGACATAGTTTCTATAAATGTTATGAAAGCTAACCACGCAGGAGATATTGCATCAATTGAGGGGGAGTATGAAAACTCCACACGCATCAATTGAGGGGAAGCATATGAACTCCATTCTATTGAAACCCCTAGGTTTCTCCGAAGGTATGATTTTACGTACAAGCTTTCAATACATTTATGGAATGGTTTGTCATCTTCAAAAAGGGGGAGAATGTTGACTCAAGGTCAATTAGGTCAATGTTGACTCAAGTCTAAATTGACTAAACTCTTGTTTTGATGATGACTAACCATTCCACATATTGGTGTCTAATGCTTCTACATTGAGTTATTTCATATTAGGTTTAGACACACTCCAAATGCCCTATCTTGCGCATATCAAATTGGAGAAAAGACAAGTCAAAATAGCTACAAGTGTGCAATTTGGGATCTCTATGTAAATGACCTTAGAATTGCTTTGTAATCACTTGTAATGATTGTATGACTTGTAATTAAGCTTAGAAAATTTATTGGGACACAAAAATGCATCATTTGTACAGTTTTACGAAAATTCCAAAATACCCATAATAGGGATTTTGTCGGCCGAATTCCAAACTCGGCCGATCCATATATTCTGGAATTTTCTGGGCAATCGGCCGAGTTACCAACTCAGCCGATCCCTGTTCGGTCGAGTTTCTATGGTGGGAAACTCGGCCGATCCACTGATCGGTCCAAGTTGAAAGTCGACCGATCGGCCGAGTTTCTCCAAGGAAACTCGGCCGACAGTCTATCTTTCAGACTTGTCTTTTAGTGGTTCGGCCGAATTACCTTTATGTAAACTCGGCCGATCAGACTGTACTGGAATGCAGAAAAAGCAGTTCTAGCCGTTGTGGAGTTGCAATAAGTGAAAATAGATCCGTTGCAAGCCACAAAACGGCTAGTTTTCGTTCTCAAGTGTTCCCAAAGGCTAAGAGGCATCCCCAGCTATAAATAGGACCCCTTGGGCTTCATTCCAAGGTTGAGCATTCATTGCAAACTCTTTATGAGGTTCCTATTCTATAGTTGAGTGCTTCCTACAGCCTCCTCTCTCTCTCTAAGCTTAATCACTTGCTACATCCATTAGAGTGAGTAGGAGATTTGTAAGAGAGCTAGTTTCTACTTGTATATCTTGTGAGGCTCTCACTTCCACCACCTCCCCATCTCTCATTTCCTATCTTGAAGATGAAGGTTCTCTCCCTTGTCCAAGAGAGGTGAAGAAGAACAAGGGAAGGAGTCCCTTGGTGAAGATCAAGGCCGAAGACTTGGAGCTAGAGTGGGTAAGCCCTTGGAGAAGGCAGAAGACTCAAGCTCAAGTGGGTAAGTCCTTGGTGGAAAGCTTCTCCGAGTGAAGGTGAAGTCAAAGGCGGAAGATCCAAGAAGAGTGGGTAATTCCTCTAAGGCCGAAGACTTGTGCAAGAGTGGGTAAGTCCTTGGAGAAGGCCGAAGACTCTTGCAAAGTGGGTAAGTCCTTGGTAAGGTTGAAGACTCTTTGTATTGGATAGGTAAGTCCTTTGTTGGTCTTGTAATTGTAAGTCTTATAAGTAAATATAAGAGTGCAATTGGTTGAAGTCCTAGAGGTTGACCTCTCTAGGCAAGTGGACTGACACACTTCTAGTTTGAAGTGTGGAACCACTCTAAATAGCTTGTCTAATTGGTGCATGTTCAATCTCTCTTATCCTTGCTATGCATGATTTAGTTGCACTCAAATTACCTATTTAGCAACCTTATCGTGTCATATAATTTGAAGGTTTAATGAATTTTGTTTAAGTGCTTTCAGCTCTATTCACCCCCCCTCTAGAGCACCTAAGTCACCCATCTAGGATCCAACAAGTGGTATCAGAGCAGGTCTTCTCCAAGCATACTTCTACAAGTAGGAGAAGATGGGTGACTACCTAGGAGGGAGACTCTCGACCAGCCTTCCAATCTTCAATGGGAGCAACTTCCTCTATTGGAGAAGAAGACTTCAATTCTTCATCCAAGGATCAAGTCTCGAGATGTGGCAAATGGTGAACAGCCCATACATTCTACCAAAGACAAACATTGAAGAATGGGATGAAGCCACCTTGATGAAAGCAACCTTGAATGCTAGAGCCATGCACATCCTATATGCCTCCATGACCCCCACCGAGTTCAACCGGATTTCCTCTTGTGAGACGGCCTATGAGGTATGGAGAAAGCTTTGCATCACTTATGAAGGGACAGATCAAGTGAAGGAAAGCAAAGTCTACATGCTCAAAGGGTTGCTTGAGAACTTCAAGATGGGAAAGGAGGAGAGCATAGCCAACATGTACTCAAGGCTCAACACCATCTTGAATGGTCTTGCTGTTCTAGGACATCCTATGTCTAGTGGAGAGATCAACTCAAAGATCCTTAGAACTCTCCCCAAGAGATGGGAATCCAAGGTGACTTCCATTGAAGAAGCAAGGTCGCTTAGGGATATTCCTATTGAAGAGCTCATTGGAAATCTACAAGCACATGAAGCCACACTTGACAAGAGGGAGGAAGTAGAAAGACAAGAGAAGAAAGAGCTAAAGAGAATGAAGAAGGCTGAAATGAAGGCTCAAATTGAAGCTATCATGGAACAAGTCTCTCCATCCTCTCAAGCTAAAGAAGATGCCATGTACTCCAAGGGTCGACTCTACAAAGGCAAGTCCTCCTCCATCCGGTGCTTCACATGTGGAAAGAAGGGTCACTACAAGGAAGATTGCCCACAAGGCAAAAAGACCCATCTTCACAAGAAGAAATGGCAATCAAGCTCAAGTGGCTCCTCCAACTCAAGCTCAAGTGAAGATTCAAGTGAAGGATCAAGCTCAAGCTCAAGTGATGAAGGAGAATGCCATTTTGCTCTTATAGCATCAACAAGTGAAGACTCAAGTGAGGTAAACCTAGACTCGTTAGATAAAGAATCTTTAATTACTATTATTCATGATATTTGTGCCTCTTATAAGTCTTCTAAAAAGAAAAAGAAAAAGCTTGCTAAAATTGTTGATAATTTGCATATAGAACTAGATGATCTTGAATATGCAAATTCTTGCTTGCTTATTGATAAAAATGATTGTCTTAGCCAAGTAGACTCTCTTAAAATTGAAAATGCTAGTTTACTTGATAAGATTAAATTTCTAGAATCTCAACCTCTCTTGCCTAATTCTAATGAAGAGCATACTTTAATTGTTGATTCTCTCATGCATGACATTGATGTTCTTAAATCTGAAAACAAAAACCAAGATTTGGTTTTGCATGAATTAGAACTAGAAAATGCTTCCTTGCTTGCTAAAATCAATGGGCATGTATCTTGCTCTAGTTCTACTAGTAGAGAGAATGATGTTTCTTCTCTTCATATTGATAAAGACTCTTATGAAACTAAAACTCTTTGCTTAGGAAATCTTTTGCATGCTAGAGAAAATATCAATAATTTGTCTTCTACTATTGCTTCTCTTAAGCATGATAATGATAGTTTGAGATCTTCCTTGCAAAGATTCTTAGTTGGTAAAAAGAGTCTTAATGATATCCTACACCATACTACTAAACAAATTGGTAGACATGGTTTAGGGTATGATAGTAGTCAAGGGAACAACAAAGATAAAGGACCTCCAATGTTCAATGGAGAATCCTCTAGTTCCAAGACTATGGGCACATGCAACTATTGCAATGATTATGGTCATTATTCTTCATGTTGTCCTATTAGGAAAGCACCCAAGAGCAATAGGATTTGGGTTGCTAAACTAACACCTCCGGACCCAAAAACATGATTGGGGACCATTTCATCTTTCTTCTTGTAGGTACTTGCAAATGGATTGACTTGAGCTATTGAATTGTAAATTGACTTCTCAATCCACATGAAAGAAGAAAGGTGAGATGTGTAGAGGGTGACAACAAGTGAAAAAGCATTGGTAAGCACAAAGGTAAAGGTTTTATTGATTATAACCATTTCTAACTTGTTTTTGTCAAGTTAGTGTGCACTATACATATGGTTTTTGAGTCAAAAGTGGTATTTTGTGTTTCTCTTCACACTCTTGCTCAAAAACTGTTTCTAATGCTTCTATAGTGCATTACTAACTTGATTAGACATGTTTGGATATAGTTTGTATTTTTTAGCATGCCTTTAAATATGTCTTTATGATATATATGTGCTTCTTGACAGCTGCTCTGTCGGCCGAGTTTGCCCTAGTGAAACTCGACCGATAGGCACCAATGGGTGTTGCCAGCAGTTGTCATCGGCCGAGTTGCAAATGCACAGAACTCGACCGATTACACTGTGCACAGAATATAAAGTTGGCTTATTGGATGAGAATTTCCCTCTCAACTAGATTTTCTCAACCAATAGCCTTATTCTTTGGCACTCCCTTGGTACCTTTATATATGCATATTGCCATGTTCTAAATTGCATATCTTGCTTACAACTCTATCTCTCTAATTGCTTTAAATTGATATTTCTATATCTTGCAATTACTTGCTTTGAGTTGTTTTGCAGGTTTTGATGATGATCTCTTTGGATCTCTTGGTTGTGTCTAAAATCGCTTCCGTTGTACTCTAACTTGCTACATCTATCTAGGTGTATATCTTGTTTTGATACAACCTTGAGGTTCATAGGGGTAATCATCTTATGGTGAGGATGCATATCTAGTGAGTTATATCCTTTCATGCTTCTAAAATTGCATATCTCTTTGTTTGGATATATCTCTACATCTAATCATAGCTTGCTTTATCTTGTGTATCTCTTGCTATGATCTAGATCCTACTAGTAGTCCTAACTTGTGATATCATCTACTAGTAGTTCACATACATGTAGTTCTAACCCTGTCAATAAGTGGTATACTTGATCATCTATATGTTATGTTTGTATCTTGTCTCATACATGCTCAAGATTGTTCTTTAAAGTGCTTATCTACTATCTTGAGTTGCTTGCATAACATTGTGATGCAGGGTTCATAGATCTACATGATATGTAGAAATTGGAGTATTTTTTTGGATTTTATGCAGATTTGCTCCAATTTCAGTTTTTGGTGCAAGACTGGTGTTTTTCATGCAGAAACGGCCTTCTAAGCAAGACTCATTGCTTCGCCATGAGCTCTGGTGGTTTTTGATCAAACTCCATCATCTTGAGGGTCAAAATTGCAACTTATTTTTTTTGTAGCACTTCATCTTGCATCTTGGGTTGTTCAAGTATATGCTTTAACTTGCTTTTCTTTCTATGCTTGGACAAGCCCCTATCTGTGCTCTTCTACTCTCCTTATATAAATTTTGTTATCTTCTTTCTCTTAACAAATGGTGTTTCTTAGTTTCTTCACACCCCCACCTTTTTGAAATGACAAAGGGGGAGAAAGATATGTCTTCTTTTGACAACAGGGAGAAGGCATGTCTTACATGAAGCAAAGAAGCGTGTCCATGTAAAAGGGAGAAGGTAAATGGGAGAAGACATATATGTGTAGAACATATATGAGTAGAAGACATAGTTTCTATAAATGTTATGAAAGCTAACCACGCAGGAGATATTGCATCAATTGAGGGGGAGTATGAAAACTCCACACGCATCAATTGAGGGGAAGCATATGAACTCCATTCTATTGAAACCCCTAGGTTTCTCCGAAGGTATGATTTTACGTACAAGCTTTCAATACATTTATGGAATGGTTTGTCATCTTCAAAAAGGGGGAGAATGTTGACTCAAGGTCAATTAGGTCAATGTTGACTCAAGTCTAAATTGACTAAACTCTTGTTTTGATGATGACTAACCATTCCACATATTGGTGTCTAATGCTTCTACATTGAGTTATTTCATATTAGGTTTAGACACACTCCAAATGCCCTATCTTGCGCATATCAAATTGGAGAAAAGACAAGTCAAAATAGCTACAAGTGTGCAATTTGGGATCTCTATGTAAATGACCTTAGAATTGCTTTGTAATCACTTGTAATGATTGTATGACTTGTAATTAAGCTTAGAAAATTTATTGGGACACAAAAATGCATCATTTGTACAGTTTTACGAAAATTCCAAAATACCCATAACAGGGATTTTGTCGGCCGAATTCCAAACTCGGCCGATCCATATATTCTGGAATTTTCTGGGCAATCGGCCGAGTTACCAACTCAGCCGATCCCTGTTCGGTCGAGTTTCTATGGTGGGAAACTCGGCCGATCCACTGATCGGTCCAAGTTGAAAGTCGACCGATCGGCCGAGTTTCTCCAAGGAAACTCGGCCGACAGTCTATCTTTCAGACTTGTCTTTTAGTGGTTCGACCGAATTACCTTTATGTAAACTCGGCCGATCAGACTGTACTGGAATGCAGAAAAAGCAGTTCTAGCCGTTGTGGAGTTGCAATAAGTGAAAATAGATCCGTTGCAAGCCACAAAACGGCTAGTTTTCGTTCTCAAGTGTTCCCAAAGGCTAAGAGGCATCCCCAGCTATAAATAGGACCCCTTGGGCTTCATTCCAAGGTTGAGCATTCATTGCAAACTCTTTATGAGGTTCCTATTCTATAGTTGAGTGCTTCCTACAGCCTCCTCTCTCTCTCTAAGCTTAATCACTTGCTACATCCATTAGAGTGAGTAGGAGATTTGTAAGAGAGCTAGTTTCTACTTGTATATCTTGTGAGGCTCTCACTTCCACCACCTCCCCATCTCTCATTTCCTATCTTGAAGATGAAGGTTCTCTCCCTTGTCCAAGAGAGGTGAAGAAGAACAAGGGAAGGAGTCCCTTGGTGAAGATCAAGGCCGAAGACTTGGAGCTAGAGTGGGTAAGCCCTTGGAGAAGGTAGAAGACTCAAGCTCAAGTGGGTAAGTCCTTGGTGGAAAGCTTCTCCGAGTGAAGGTGAAGTCAAAGGCGGAAGATCCAAGAAGAGTGGGTAATTCCTCTAAGGCCGAAGACTTGTGCAAGAGTGGGTAAGTCCTTGGAGAAGGCCGAAGACTCTTGCAAAGTGGGTAAGTCCTTGGTAAGGTTGAAGACTCTTTGTATTGGATAGGTAAGTCCTTTGTTGGTCTTGTAATTGTAAGTCTTATAAGTAAATATAAGAGTGCAATTGGTTGAAGTCCTAGAGGTTGACCTCTCTAGGCAAGTGGACTGACACACTTCTAGTTTGAAGTGTGGAACCACTCTAAATAGCTTGTCTAATTGGTGCATGTTCAATCTCTCTTATCCTTGCTATGCATGATTTAGTTGCACTCAAATTACCTATTTAGCAACCTTATCGTGTCATATAATTTGAAGGTTTAATGAATTTTGTTTAAGTGCTTTCAGCTCTATTCACCCCCCCTCTAGAGCACCTAAGTCACCCATCTAGGATCCAACAAGTGGTATCAGAGCAGGTCTTCTCCAAGCATACTTCTACAAGTAGGAGAAGATGGGTGACTACCTAGGAGGGAGACTCTCGACCAGCCTTCCAATCTTCAATGGGAGCAACTTCCTCTATTGGAGAAGAAGACTTCAATTCTTCATCCAAGGATCAAGTCTCGAGATGTGGCAAATGGTGAACAGCCCATACATTCTACCAAAGACAAACATTGAAGAATGGGATGAAGCCACCTTGATGAAAGCAACCTTGAATGCTAGAGCCATGCACATCCTATATGCCTCCATGACCCCCACCGAGTTCAACCGGATTTCCTCTTGTGAGACGGCCTATGAGGTATGGAGAAAGCTTTGCATCACTTATGAAGGGACAGATCAAGTGAAGGAAAGCAAAGTCTACATGCTCAAAGGGTTGCTTGAGAACTTCAAGATGGGAAAGGAGGAGAGCATAGCCAACATGTACTCAAGGCTCAACACCATCTTGAATGGTCTTGCTGTTCTAGGACATCCTATGTCTAGTGGAGAGATCAACTCAAAGATCCTTAGAACTCTCCCCAAGAGATGGGAATCCAAGGTGACTTCCATTGAAGAAGCAAGGTCGCTTAGGGATATTCCTATTGAAGAGCTCATTGGAAATCTACAAGCACATGAAGCCACACTTGACAAGAGGGAGGAAGTAGAAAGACAAGAGAAGAAAGAGCTAAAGAGAATGAAGAAGGCTGAAATGAAGGCTCAAATTGAAGCTATCATGGAACAAGTCTCTCCATCCTCTCAAGCTAAAGAAGATGCCATGTACTCCAAGGGTCGACTCTACAAAGGCAAGTCCTCCTCCATCCGGTGCTTCACATGTGGAAAGAAGGGTCACTACAAGGAAGATTGCCCACAAGGCAAAAAGACCCATCTTCACAAGAAGAAATGGCAATCAAGCTCAAGTGGCTCCTCCAACTCAAGCTCAAGTGAAGATTCAAGTGAAGGATCAAGCTCAAGCTCAAGTGATGAAGGAGAATGCCATTTTGCTCTTATAGCATCAACAAGTGAAGACTCAAGTGAGGTAAACCTAGACTCGTTAGATAAAGAATCTTTAATTACTATTATTCATGATATTTGTGCCTCTTATAAGTCTTCTAAAAAGAAAAAGAAAAAGCTTGCTAAAATTGTTGATAATTTGCATATAGAACTAGATGATCTTGAATATGCAAATTCTTGCTTGCTTATTGATAAAAATGATTGTCTTAGCCAAGTAGACTCTCTTAAAATTGAAAATGCTAGTTTACTTGATAAGATTAAATTTCTAGAATCTCAACCTCTCTTGCCTAATTCTAATGAAGAGCATACTTTAATTGTTGATTCTCTCATGCATGACATTGATGTTCTTAAATCTGAAAACAAAAACCAAGATTTGGTTTTGCATGAATTAGAACTAGAAAATGCTTCCTTGCTTGCTAAAATCAATGGGCATGTATCTTGCTCTAGTTCTACTAGTAGAGAGAATGATGTTTCTTCTCTTCATATTGATAAAGACTCTTATGAAACTAAAACTCTTTGCTTAGGAAATCTTTTGCATGCTAGAGAAAATATCAATAATTTGTCTTCTACTATTGCTTCTCTTAAGCATGATAATGATAGTTTGAGATCTTCCTTGCAAAGATTCTTAGTTGGTAAAAAGAGTCTTAATGATATCCTACACCATACTACTAAACAAATTGGTAGACATGGTTTAGGGTATGATAGTAGTCAAGGGAACAACAAAGATAAAGGACCTCCAATGTTCAATGGAGAATCCTCTAGTTCCAAGACTATGGGCACATGCAACTATTGCAATGATTATGGTCATTATTCTTCATGTTGTCCTATTAGGAAAGCACCCAAGAGCAATAGGATTTGGGTTGCTAAACTAACACCTCCGGACCCAAAAACATGATTGGGGACCATTTCATCTTTCTTCTTGTAGGTACTTGCAAATGGATTGACTTGAGCTATTGAATTGTAAATTGACTTCTCAATCCACATGAAAGAAGAAAGGTGAGATGTGTAGAGGGTGACAACAAGTGAAAAAGCATTGGTAAGCACAAAGGTAAAGGTTTTATTGATTATAACCATTTCTAACTTGTTTTTGTCAAGTTAGTGTGCACTATACATATGGTTTTTGAGTCAAAAGTGGTATTTTGTGTTTCTCTTCACACTCTTGCTCAAAAACTGTTTCTAATGCTTCTATAGTGCATTACTAACTTGATTAGACATGTTTGGATATAGTTTGTATTTTTTAGCATGCCTTTAAATATGTCTTTATGATATATATGTGCTTCTTGACAGCTGCTCTGTCGGCCGAGTTTGCCCTAGTGAAACTCGACCGATAGGCACCAATGGGTGTTGCCAGCAGTTGTCATCGGCCGAGTTGCAAATGCACAGAACTCGACCGATTACACTGTGCACAGAATATAAAGTTGGCTTATTGGATGAGAATTTCCCTCTCAACTAGATTTTCTCAACCAATAGCCTTATTCTTTGGCACTCCCTTGGTACCTTTATATATGCATATTGCCATGTTCTAAATTGCATATCTTGCTTACAACTCTATCTCTCTAATTGCTTTAAATTGATATTTCTATATCTTGCAATTACTTGCTTTGAGTTGTTTTGCAGGTTTTGATGATGATCTCTTTGGATCTCTTGGTTGTGTCTAAAATCGCTTCCGTTGTACTCTAACTTGCTACATCTATCTAGGTGTATATCTTGTTTTGATACAACCTTGAGGTTCATAGGGGTAATCATCTTATGGTGAGGATGCATATCTAGTGAGTTATATCCTTTCATGCTTCTAAAATTGCATATCTCTTTGTTTGGATATATCTCTACATCTAATCATAGCTTGCTTTATCTTGTGTATCTCTTGCTATGATCTAGATCCTACTAGTAGTCCTAACTTGTGATATCATCTACTAGTAGTTCACATACATGTAGTTCTAACCCTGTCAATAAGTGGTATACTTGATCATCTATATGTTATGTTTGTATCTTGTCTCATACATGCTCAAGATTGTTCTTTAAAGTGCTTATCTACTATCTTGAGTTGCTTGCATAACATTGTGATGCAGGGTTCATAGATCTACATGATATGTAGAAATTGGAGTATTTTTTTGGATTTTATGCAGATTTGCTCCAATTTCAGTTTTTGGTGCAAGACTGGTGTTTTTCATGCAGAAACGGCCTTCTAAGCAAGACTCATTGCTTCGCCATGAGCTCTGGTGGTTTTTGATCAAACTCCATCATCTTGAGGGTCAAAATTGCAACTTATTTTTTTTGTAGCACTTCATCTTGCATCTTGGGTTGTTCAAGTATATGCTTTAACTTGCTTTTCTTTCTATGCTTGGACAAGCCCCTATCTGTGCTCTTCTACTCTCCTTATATAACTTTTGTTATCTTCTTTCTCTTAACAAATGGTGTTTCTTAGTTTCTTCACACCCCCACCTTTTTGAAATGACAAAGGGGGAGAAAGATATGTCTTCTTTTGACAACAGGGAGAAGGCATGTCTTACATGAAGCAAAGAAGCGTGTCCATGTAAAAGGGAGAAGGTAAATGGGAGAAGACATATATGTGTAGAACATATATGAGTAGAAGACATAGTTTCTATAAATGTTATGAAAGCTAACCACGCAGGAGATATTGCATCAATTGAGGGGGAGTATGAAAACTCCACACGCATCAATTGAGGGGAAGCATATGAACTCCATTCTATTGAAACCCCTAGGTTTCTCCGAAGGTATGATTTTACGTACAAGCTTTCAATACATTTATGGAATGGTTTGTCATCTTCAAAAAGGGGGAGAATGTTGACTCAAGGTCAATTAGGTCAATGTTGACTCAAGTCTAAATTGACTAAACTCTTGTTTTGATGATGACTAACCATTCCACATATTGGTGTCTAATGCTTCTACATTGAGTTATTTCATATTAGGTTTAGACACACTCCAAATGCCCTATCTTGCGCATATCAAATTGGAGAAAAGACAAGTCAAAATAGCTACAAGTGTGCAATTTGGGATCTCTATGTAAATGACCTTAGAATTGCTTTGTAATCACTTGTAATGATTGTATGACTTGTAATTAAGCTTAGAAAATTTATTGGGACACAAAAATGCATCATTTGTACAGTTTTACGAAAATTCCAAAATACCCATAACAGGGATTTTGTCGGCCGAATTCCAAACTCGGCCGATCCATATATTCTGGAATTTTCTGGGCAATCGGCCGAGTTACCAACTCAGCCGATCCCTGTTCGGTCGAGTTTCTATGGTGGGAAACTCGGCCGATCCACTGATCGGTCCAAGTTGAAAGTCGACCGATCGGCCGAGTTTCTCCAAGGAAACTCGGCCGACAGTCTATCTTTCAGACTTGTCTTTTAGTGGTTCAGCCGAATTACCTTTATGTAAACTCGGCCGATCAGACTGTACTGGAATGCAGAAAAAGCAGTTCTAGCCGTTGTGGAGTTGCAATAAGTGAAAATAGATCCGTTGCAAGCCACAAAACGGCTAGTTTTCGTTCTCAAGTGTTCCCAAAGGCTAAGAGGCATCCCCAGCTATAAATAGGACCCCTTGGGCTTCATTCCAAGGTTGAGCATTCATTGCAAACTCTTTATGAGGTTCCTATTCTATAGTTGAGTGCTTCCTACAGCCTCCTCTCTCTCTCTAAGCTTAATCACTTGCTACATCCATTAGAGTGAGTAGGAGATTTGTAAGAGAGCTAGTTTCTACTTGTATATCTTGTGAGGCTCTCACTTCCACCACCTCCCCATCTCTCATTTCCTATCTTGAAGATGAAGGTTCTCTCCCTTGTCCAAGAGAGGTGAAGAAGAACAAGGGAAGGAGTCCCTTGGTGAAGATCAAGGCCGAAGACTTGGAGCTAGAGTGGGTAAGCCCTTGGAGAAGGCAGAAGACTCAAGCTCAAGTGGGTAAGTCCTTGGTGGAAAGCTTCTCCGAGTGAAGGTGAAGTCAAAGGCGGAAGATCCAAGAAGAGTGGGTAATTCCTCTAAGGCCGAAGACTTGTGCAAGAGTGGGTAAGTCCTTGGAGAAGGCCGAAGACTCTTGCAAAGTGGGTAAGTCCTTGGTAAGGTTGAAGACTCTTTGTATTGGATAGGTAAGTCCTTTGTTGGTCTTGTAATTGTAAGTCTTATAAGTAAATATAAGAGTGCAATTGGTTGAAGTCCTAGAGGTTGACCTCTCTAGGCAAGTGGACTGACACACTTCTAGTTTGAAGTGTGGAACCACTCTAAATAGCTTGTCTAATTGGTGCATGTTCAATCTCTCTTATCCTTGCTATGCATGATTTAGTTGCACTCAAATTACCTATTTAGCAACCTTATCGTGTCATATAATTTGAAGGTTTAATGAATTTTGTTTAAGTGCTTTCAGCTCTATTCACCCCCCCTCTAGAGCACCTAAGTCACCCATCTAGGATCCAACAAGTGGTATCAGAGCAGGTCTTCTCCAAGCATACTTCTACAAGTAGGAGAAGATGGGTGACTACCTAGGAGGGAGACTCTCGACCAGCCTTCCAATCTTCAATGGGAGCAACTTCCTCTATTGGAGAAGAAGACTTCAATTCTTCATCCAAGGATCAAGTCTCGAGATGTGGCAAATGGTGAACATCCCATACATTCTACCAAAGACAAACATTGAAGAATGGGATGAAGCCACCTTGATGAAAGCAACCTTGAATGCTAGAGCCATGCACATCCTATATGCCTCCATGACCCCCACCGAGTTCAACCGGATTTCCTCTTGTGAGACGGCCTATGAGGTATGGAGAAAGCTTTGCATCACTTATGAAGGGACAGATCAAGTGAAGGAAAGCAAAGTCTACATGCTCAAAGGGTTGCTTGAGAACTTCAAGATGGGAAAGGAGGAGAGCATAGCCAACATGTACTCAAGGCTCAACACCATCTTGAATGGTCTTGCTGTTCTAGGACATCCTATGTCTAGTGGAGAGATCAACTCAAAGATCCTTAGAACTCTCCCCAAGAGATGGGAATCCAAGGTGACTTCCATTGAAGAAGCAAGGTCGCTTAGGGATATTCCTATTGAAGAGCTCATTGGAAATCTACAAGCACATGAAGCCACACTTGACAAGAGGGAGGAAGTAGAAAGACAAGAGAAGAAAGAGCTAAAGAGAATGAAGAAGGCTGAAATGAAGGCTCAAATTGAAGCTATCATGGAACAAGTCTCTCCATCCTCTCAAGCTAAAGAAGATGCCATGTACTCCAAGGGTCGACTCTACAAAGGCAAGTCCTCCTCCATCCGGTGCTTCACATGTGGAAAGAAGGGTCACTACAAGGAAGATTGCCCACAAGGCAAAAAGACCCATCTTCACAAGAAGAAATGGCAATCAAGCTCAAGTGGCTCCTCCAACTCAAGCTCAAGTGAAGATTCAAGTGAAGGATCAAGCTCAAGCTCAAGTGATGAAGGAGAATGCCATTTTGCTCTTATAGCATCAACAAGTGAAGACTCAAGTGAGGTAAACCTAGACTCGTTAGATAAAGAATCTTTAATTACTATTATTCATGATATTTGTGCCTCTTATAAGTCTTCTAAAAAGAAAAAGAAAAAGCTTGCTAAAATTGTTGATAATTTGCATATAGAACTAGATGATCTTGAATATGCAAATTCTTGCTTGCTTATTGATAAAAATGATTGTCTTAGCCAAGTAGACTCTCTTAAAATTGAAAATGCTAGTTTACTTGATAAGATTAAATTTCTAGAAGCTCAACCTCTCTTGCCTAATTCTAATGAAGAGCATACTTTAATTGTTGATTCTCTCATGCATGACATTGATGTTCTTAAATCTGAAAACAAAAACCAAGATTTGGTTTTGCATGAATTAGAACTAGAAAATGCTTCCTTGCTTGCTAAAATCAATGGGCATGTATCTTGCTCTAGTTCTACTAGTAGAGAGAATGATGTTTCTGCTCTTCATATTGATAAAGACTCTTATGAAACTAAAACTCTTTGCTTAGGAAATCTTTTGCATGCTAGAGAAAATATCAATAATTTGTCTTCTACTATTGCTTCTCTTAAGCATGATAATGATAGTTTGAGATCTTCCTTGCAAAGATTCTTAGTTGGTAAAAAGAGTCTTAATGATATCCTACACCATACTACTAAACAAATTGGTAGACATGGTTTAGGGTATGATAGTAGTCAAGGGAACAACAAAGATAAAGGACCTCCAATGTTCAATGGAGAATCCTCTAGTTCCAAGACTATGGGCACATGCAACTATTGCAATGATTATGGTCATTATTCTTCATGTTGTCCTATTAGGAAAGCACCCAAGAGCAATAGGATTTGGGTTGCTAAACTAACACCTCCGGACCCAAAAACATGATTGGGGACCATTTCATCTTTCTTCTTGTAGGTACTTGCAAATGGATTGACTTGAGCTATTGAATTGTAAATTGACTTCTCAATCCACATGAAAGAAGAAAGGTGAGATGTGTAGAGGGTGACAACAAGTGAAAAAGCATTGGTAAGCACAAAGGTAAAGGTTTTATTGATTATAACCATTTCTAACTTGTTTTTGTCAAGTTAGTGTGCACTATACATATGGTTTTTGAGTCAAAAGTGGTATTTTGTGTTTCTCTTCACACTCTTGCTCAAAAACTGTTTCTAATGCTTCTATAGTGCATTACTAACTTGATTAGACATGTTTGGATATAGTTTGTATTTTTTAGCATGCCTTTAAATATGTCTTTATGATATATATGTGCTTCTTGACAGCTGCTCTGTCGGCCGAGTTTGCCCTAGTGAAACTCGACCGATAGGCACCAATGGGTGTTGCCAGCAGTTGTCATCGGCCGAGTTGCAAATGCACAGAACTCGACCGATTACACTGTGCACAGAATATAAAGTTGGCTTATTGGATGAGAATTTCCCTCTCAACTAGATTTTCTCAACCAATAGCCTTATTCTTTGGCACTCCCTTGGTACCTTTATATATGCATATTGCCATGTTCTAAATTGCATATCTTGCTTACAACTCTATCTCTCTAATTGCTTTAAATTGATATTTCTATATCTTGCAATTACTTGCTTTGAGTTGTTTTGCAGGTTTTGATGATGATCTCTTTGGATCTCTTGGTTGGGTCTAAAATCGCTTCCGTTGTACTCTAACTTGCTACATCTATCTAGGTGTATATCTTGTTTTGATACAACCTTGAGGTTCATAGGGGTAATCATCTTATGGTGAGGATGCATATCTAGTGAGTTATATCCTTTCATGCTTCTAAAATTGCATATCTCTTTGTTTGGATATATCTCTACATCTAATCATAGCTTGCTTTATCTTGTGTATCTCTTGCTATGATCTAGATCCTACTAGTAGTCCTAACTTGTGATATCATCTACTAGTAGTTCACATACATGTAGTTCTAACCCTGTCAATAAGTGGTATACTTGATCATCTATATGTTATGTTTGTATCTTGTCTCATACATGCTCAAGATTGTTCTTTAAAGTGCTTATCTACTATCTTGAGTTGCTTGCATAACATTGTGATGCAGGGTTCATAGATCTACATGATATGTAGAAATTGGAGTATTTTTTTGGATTTTATGCAGATTTGCTCCAATTTCAGTTTTTGGTGCAAGACTGGTGTTTTTCATGCAGAAACGGCCTTCTAAGCAAGACTCATTGCTTCGCCATGAGCTCTGGTGGTTTTTGATCAAACTCCATCATCTTGAGGGTCAAAATTGCAACTTATTTTTTTTGTAGCACTTCATCTTGCATCTTGGGTTGTTCAAGTATATGCTTTAACTTGCTTTTCTTTCTATGCTTGGACAAGCCCCTATCTGTGCTCTTCTACTCTCCTTATATAACTTTTGTTATCTTCTTTCTCTTAACAAATGGTGTTTCTTAGTTTCTTCACACCCCCACCTTTTTGAAATGACAAAGGGGGAGAAAGATATGTCTTCTTTTGACAACAGGGAGAAGGCATGTCTTACATGAAGCAAAGAAGCGTGTCCATGTAAAAGGGAGAAGGTAAATGGGAGAAGACATATATGTGTAGAACATATATGAGTAGAAGACATAGTTTCTATAAATGTTATGAAAGCTAACCACGCAGGAGATATTGCATCAATTGAGGGGGAGTATGAAAACTCCACACGCATCAATTGAGGGGAAGCATATGAACTCCATTCTATTGAAACCCCTAGGTTTCTCCGAAGGTATGATTTTACGTACAAGCTTTCAATACATTTATGGAATGGTTTGTCATCTTCAAAAAGGGGGAGAATGTTGACTCAAGGTCAATTAGGTCAATGTTGACTCAAGTCTAAATTGACTAAACTCTTGTTTTGATGATGACTAACCATTCCACATATTGGTGTCTAATGCTTCTACATTGAGTTATTTCATATTAGGTTTAGACACACTCCAAATGCCCTATCTTGCGCATATCAAATTGGAGAAAAGACAAGTCAAAATAGCTACAAGTGTGCAATTTGGGATCTCTATGTAAATGACCTTAGAATTGCTTTGTAATCACTTGTAATGATTGTATGACTTGTAATTAAGCTTAGAAAATTTATTGGGACACAAAAATGCATCATTTGTACAGTTTTACGAAAATTCCAAAATACCCATAACAGGGATTTTGTCGGCCGAATTCCAAACTCGGCCGATCCATATATTCTGGAATTTTCTGGGCAATCGGCCGAGTTACCAACTCAGCCGATCCCTGTTCGGTCGAGTTTCTATGGTGGGAAACTCGGCCGATCCACTGATCGGTCCAAGTTGAAAGTCGACCGATCGGCCGAGTTTCTCCAAGGAAACTCGGCCGACAGTCTATCTTTCAGACTTGTCTTTTAGTGGTTCGGCCGAATTACCTTTATGTAAACTCGGCCGATCAGACTGTACTGGAATGCAGAAAAAGCAGTTCTAGCCGTTGTGGAGTTGCAATAAGTGAAAATAGATCCGTTGCAAGCCACAAAACGGCTAGTTTTCGTTCTCAAGTGTTCCCAAAGGCTAAGAGGCATCCCCAGCTATAAATAGGACCCCTTGGGCTTCATTCCAAGGTTGAGCATTCATTGCAAACTCTTTATGAGGTTCCTATTCTATAGTTGAGTGCTTCCTACAGCCTCCTCTCTCTCTCTAAGCTTAATCACTTGCTACATCCATTAGAGTGAGTAGGAGATTTGTAAGAGAGCTAGTTTCTACTTGTATATCTTGTGAGGCTCTCACTTCCACCACCTCCCCATCTCTCATTTCCTATCTTGAAGATGAAGGTTCTCTCCCTTGTCCAAGAGAGGTGAAGAAGAACAAGGGAAGGAGTCCCTTGGTGAAGATCAAGGCCGAAGACTTGGAGCTAGAGTGGGTAAGCCCTTGGAGAAGGCAGAAGACTCAAGCTCAAGTGGGTAAGTCCTTGGTGGAAAGCTTCTCCGAGTGAAGGTGAAGTCAAAGGCGGAAGATCCAAGAAGAGTGGGTAATTCCTCTAAGGCCGAAGACTTGTGCAAGAGTGGGTAAGTCCTTGGAGAAGGCCGAAGACTCTTGCAAAGTGGGTAAGTCCTTGGTAAGGTTGAAGACTCTTTGTATTGGATAGGTAAGTCCTTTGTTGGTCTTGTAATTGTAAGTCTTATAAGTAAATATAAGAGTGCAATTGGTTGAAGTCCTAGAGGTTGACCTCTCTAGGCAAGTGGACTGACACACTTCTAGTTTGAAGTGTGGAACCACTCTAAATAGCTTGTCTAATTGGTGCATGTTCAATCTCTCTTATCCTTGCTATGCATGATTTAGTTGCACTCAAATTACCTATTTAGCAACCTTATCGTGTCATATAATTTGAAGGTTTAATGAATTTTGTTTAAGTGCTTTCAGCTCTATTCACCCCCCCTCTAGAGCACCTAAGTCACCCATCTAGGATCCAACAAGTGGTATCAGAGCAGGTCTTCTCCAAGCATACTTCTACAAGTAGGAGAAGATGGGTGACTACCTAGGAGGGAGACTCTCGACCAGCCTTCCAATCTTCAATGGGAGCAACTTCCTCTATTGGAGAAGAAGACTTCAATTCTTCATCCAAGGATCAAGTCTCGAGATGTGGCAAATGGTGAACAGCCCATACATTCTACCAAAGACAAACATTGAAGAATGGGATGAAGCCACCTTGATGAAAGCAACCTTGAATGCTAGAGCCATGCACATCCTATATGCCTCCATGACCCCCACCGAGTTCAACCGGATTTCCTCTTGTGAGACGGCCTATGAGGTATGGAGAAAGCTTTGCATCACTTATGAAGGGACAGATCAAGTGAAGGAAAGCAAAGTCTACATGCTCAAAGGGTTGCTTGAGAACTTCAAGATGGGAAAGGAGGAGAGCATAGCCAACATGTACTCAAGGCTCAACACCATCTTGAATGGTCTTGCTGTTCTAGGACATCCTATGTCTAGTGGAGAGATCAACTCAAAGATCCTTAGAACTCTCCCCAAGAGATGGGAATCCAAGGTGACTTCCATTGAAGAAGCAAGGTCGCTTAGGGATATTCCTATTGAAGAGCTCATTGGAAATCTACAAGCACATGAAGCCACACTTGACAAGAGGGAGGAAGTAGAAAGACAAGAGAAGAAAGAGCTAAAGAGAATGAAGAAGGCTGAAATGAAGGCTCAAATTGAAGCTATCATGGAACAAGTCTCTCCATCCTCTCAAGCTAAAGAAGATGCCATGTACTCCAAGGGTCGACTCTACAAAGGCAAGTCCTCCTCCATCCGGTGCTTCACATGTGGAAAGAAGGGTCACTACAAGGAAGATTGCCCACAAGGCAAAAAGACCCATCTTCACAAGAAGAAATGGCAATCAAGCTCAAGTGGCTCCTCCAACTCAAGCTCAAGTGAAGATTCAAGTGAAGGATCAAGCTCAAGCTCAAGTGATGAAGGAGAATGCCATTTTGCTCTTATAGCATCAACAAGTGAAGACTCAAGTGAGGTAAACCTAGACTCGTTAGATAAAGAATCTTTAATTACTATTATTCATGATATTTGTGCCTCTTATAAGTCTTCTAAAAAGAAAAAGAAAAAGCTTGCTAAAATTGTTGATAATTTGCATATAGAACTAGATGATCTTGAATATGCAAATTCTTGCTTGCTTATTGATAAAAATGATTGTCTTAGCCAAGTAGACTCTCTTAAAATTGAAAATGCTAGTTTACTTGATAAGATTAAATTTCTAGAAGCTCAACCTCTCTTGCCTAATTCTAATGAAGAGCATACTTTAATTGTTGATTCTCTCATGCATGACATTGATGTTCTTAAATCTGAAAACAAAAACCAAGATTTGGTTTTGCATGAATTAGAACTAGAAAATGCTTCCTTGCTTGCTAAAATCAATGGGCATGTATCTTGCTCTAGTTCTACTAGTAGAGAGAATGATGTTTCTGCTCTTCATATTGATAAAGACTCTTATGAAACTAAAACTCTTTGCTTAGGAAATCTTTTGCATGCTAGAGAAAATATCAATAATTTGTCTTCTACTATTGCTTCTCTTAAGCATGATAATGATAGTTTGAGATCTTCCTTGCAAAGATTCTTAGTTGGTAAAAAGAGTCTTAATGATATCCTACACCATACTACTAAACAAATTGGTAGACATGGTTTAGGGTATGATAGTAGTCAAGGGAACAACAAAGATAAAGGACCTCCAATGTTCAATGGAGAATCCTCTAGTTCCAAGACTATGGGCACATGCAACTATTGCAATGATTATGGTCATTATTCTTCATGTTGTCCTATTAGGAAAGCACCCAAGAGCAATAGGATTTGGGTTGCTAAACTAACACCTCCGGACCCAAAAACATGATTGGGGACCATTTCATCTTTCTTCTTGTAGGTACTTGCAAATGGATTGACTTGAGCTATTGAATTGTAAATTGACTTCTCAATCCACATGAAAGAAGAAAGGTGAGATGTGTAGAGGGTGACAACAAGTGAAAAAGCATTGGTAAGCACAAAGGTAAAGGTTTTATTGATTATAACCATTTCTAACTTGTTTTTGTCAAGTTAGTGTGCACTATACATATGGTTTTTGAGTCAAAAGTGGTATTTTGTGTTTCTCTTCACACTCTTGCTCAAAAACTGTTTCTAATGCTTCTATAGTGCATTACTAACTTGATTAGACATGTTTGGATATAGTTTGTATTTTTTAGCATGCCTTTAAATATGTCTTTATGATATATATGTGCTTCTTGACAGCTGCTCTGTCGGCCGAGTTTGCCCTAGTGAAACTCGACCGATAGGCACCAATGGGTGTTGCCAGCAGTTGTCATCGGCCGAGTTGCAAATGCACAGAACTCGACCGATTACACTGTGCACAGAATATAAAGTTGGCTTATTGGATGAGAATTTCCCTCTCAACTAGATTTTCTCAACCAATAGCCTTATTCTTTGGCACTCCCTTGGTACCTTTATATATGCATATTGCCATGTTCTAAATTGCATATCTTGCTTACAACTCTATCTCTCTAATTGCTTTAAATTGATATTTCTATATCTTGCAATTACTTGCTTTGAGTTGTTTTGCAGGTTTTGATGATGATCTCTTTGGATCTCTTGGTTGTGTCTAAAATCGCTTCCGTTGTACTCTAACTTGCTACATCTATCTAGGTGTATATCTTGTTTTGATACAACCTTGAGGTTCATAGGGGTAATCATCTTATGGTGAGGATGCATATCTAGTGAGTTATATCCTTTCATGCTTCTAAAATTGCATATCTCTTTGTTTGGATATATCTCTACATCTAATCATAGCTTGCTTTATCTTGTGTATCTCTTGCTATGATCTAGATCCTACTAGTAGTCCTAACTTGTGATATCATCTACTAGTAGTTCACATACATGTAGTTCTAACCCTGTCAATAAGTGGTATACTTGATCATCTATATGTTATGTTTGTATCTTGTCTCATACATGCTCAAGATTGTTCTTTAAAGTGCTTATCTACTATCTTGAGTTGCTTGCATAACATTGTGATGCAGGGTTCATAGATCTACATGATATGTAGAAATTGGAGTATTTTTTTGGATTTTATGCAGATTTGCTCCAATTTCAGTTTTTGGTGCAAGACTGGTGTTTTTCATGCAGAAACGGCCTTCTAAGCAAGACTCATTGCTTCGCCATGAGCTCTGGTGGTTTTTGATCAAACTCCATCATCTTGAGGGTCAAAATTGCAACTTATTTTTTTTGTAGCACTTCATCTTGCATCTTGGGTTGTTCAAGTATATGCTTTAACTTGCTTTTCTTTCTATGCTTGGACAAGCCCCTATCTGTGCTCTTCTACTCTCCTTATATAACTTTTGTTATCTTCTTTCTCTTAACAAATGGTGTTTCTTAGTTTCTTCACACCCCCACCTTTTTGAAATGACAAAGGGGGAGAAAGATATGTCTTCTTTTGACAACAGGGAGAAGGCATGTCTTACATGAAGCAAAGAAGCGTGTCCATGTAAAAGGGAGAAGGTAAATGGGAGAAGACATATATGTGTAGAACATATATGAGTAGAAGACATAGTTTCTATAAATGTTATGAAAGCTAACCACGCAGGAGATATTGCATCAATTGAGGGGGAGTATGAAAACTCCACACGCATCAATTGAGGGGAAGCATATGAACTCCATTCTATTGAAACCCCTAGGTTTCTCCGAAGGTATGATTTTACGTACAAGCTTTCAATACATTTATGGAATGGTTTGTCATCTTCAAAAAGGGGGAGAATGTTGACTCAAGGTCAATTAGGTCAATGTTGACTCAAGTCTAAATTGACTAAACTCTTGTTTTGATGATGACTAACCATTCCACATATTGGTGTCTAATGCTTCTACATTGAGTTATTTCATATTAGGTTTAGACACACTCCAAATGCCCTATCTTGCGCATATCAAATTGGAGAAAAGACAAGTCAAAATAGCTACAAGTGTGCAATTTGGGATCTCTATGTAAATGACCTTAGAATTGCTTTGTAATCACTTGTAATGATTGTATGACTTGTAATTAAGCTTAGAAAATTTATTGGGACACAAAAATGCATCATTTGTACAGTTTTACGAAAATTCCAAAATACCCATAACAGGGATTTTGTCGGCCGAATTCCAAACTCGGCCGATCCATATATTCTGGAATTTTCTGGGCAATCGGCCGAGTTACCAACTCAGCCGATCCCTGTTCGGTCGAGTTTCTATGGTGGGAAACTCGGCCGATCCACTGATCGGTCCAAGTTGAAAGTCGACCGATCGGCCGAGTTTCTCCAAGGAAACTCGGCCGACAGTCTATCTTTCAGACTTGTCTTTTAGTGGTTCGACCGAATTACCTTTATGTAAACTCGGCCGATCAGACTGTACTGGAATGCAGAAAAAGCAGTTCTAGCCGTTGTGGAGTTGCAATAAGTGAAAATAGATCCGTTGCAAGCCACAAAACGGCTAGTTTTCGTTCTCAAGTGTTCCCAAAGGCTAAGAGGCATCCCCAGCTATAAATAGGACCCCTTGGGCTTCATTCCAAGGTTGAGCATTCATTGCAAACTCTTTATGAGGTTCCTATTCTATAGTTGAGTGCTTCCTACAGCCTCCTCTCTCTCTCTAAGCTTAATCACTTGCTACATCCATTAGAGTGAGTAGGAGATTTGTAAGAGAGCTAGTTTCTACTTGTATATCTTGTGAGGCTCTCACTTCCACCACCTCCCCATCTCTCATTTCCTATCTTGAAGATGAAGGTTCTCTCCCTTGTCCAAGAGAGGTGAAGAAGAACAAGGGAAGGAGTCCCTTGGTGAAGATCAAGGCCGAAGACTTGGAGCTAGAGTGGGTAAGCCCTTGGAGAAGGCAGAAGACTCAAGCTCAAGTGGGTAAGTCCTTGGTGGAAAGCTTCTCCGAGTGAAGGTGAAGTCAAAGGCGGAAGATCCAAGAAGAGTGGGTAATTCCTCTAAGGCCGAAGACTTGTGCAAGAGTGGGTAAGTCCTTGGAGAAGGCCGAAGACTCTTGCAAAGTGGGTAAGTCCTTGGTAAGGTTGAAGACTCTTTGTATTGGATAGGTAAGTCCTTTGTTGGTCTTGTAATTGTAAGTCTTATAAGTAAATATAAGAGTGCAATTGGTTGAAGTCCTAGAGGTTGACCTCTCTAGGCAAGTGGACTGACACACTTCTAGTTTGAAGTGTGGAACCACTCTAAATAGCTTGTCTAATTGGTGCATGTTCAATCTCTCTTATCCTTGCTATGCATGATTTAGTTGCACTCAAATTACCTATTTAGCAACCTTATCGTGTCATATAATTTGAAGGTTTAATGAATTTTGTTTAAGTGCTTTCAGCTCTATTCACCCCCCCTCTAGAGCACCTAAGTCACCCATCTAGGATCCAACAAGTGGTATCAGAGCAGGTCTTCTCCAAGCATACTTCTACAAGTAGGAGAAGATGGGTGACTACCTAGGAGGGAGACTCTCGACCAGCCTTCCAATCTTCAATGGGAGCAACTTCCTCTATTGGAGAAGAAGACTTCAATTCTTCATCCAAGGATCAAGTCTCGAGATGTGGCAAATGGTGAACAGCCCATACATTCTACCAAAGACAAACATTGAAGAATGGGATGAAGCCACCTTGATGAAAGCAACCTTGAATGCTAGAGCCATGCACATCCTATATGCCTCCATGACCCCCACCGAGTTCAACCGGATTTCCTCTTGTGAGACGGCCTATGAGGTATGGAGAAAGCTTTGCATCACTTATGAAGGGACAGATCAAGTGAAGGAAAGCAAAGTCTACATGCTCAAAGGGTTGCTTGAGAACTTCAAGATGGGAAAGGAGGAGAGCATAGCCAACATGTACTCAAGGCTCAACACCATCTTGAATGGTCTTGATGTTCTAGGACATCCTATGTCTAGTGGAGAGATCAACTCAAAGATCCTTAGAACTCTCCCCAAGAGATGGGAATCCAAGGTGACTTCCATTGAAGAAGCAAGGTCGCTTAGGGATATTCCTATTGAAGAGCTCATTGGAAATCTACAAGCACATGAAGCCACACTTGACAAGAGGGAGGAAGTAGAAAGACAAGAGAAGAAAGAGCTAAAGAGAATGAAGAAGGCTGAAATGAAGGCTCAAATTGAAGCTATCATGGAACAAGTCTCTCCATCCTCTCAAGCTAAAGAAGATGCCATGTACTCCAAGGGTCGACTCTACAAAGGCAAGTCCTCCTCCATCCGGTGCTTCACATGTGGAAAGAAGGGTCACTACAAGGAAGATTGCCCACAAGGCAAAAAGACCCATCTTCACAAGAAGAAATGGCAATCAAGCTCAAGTGGCTCCTCCAACTCAAGCTCAAGTGAAGATTCAAGTGAAGGATCAAGCTCAAGCTCAAGTGATGAAGGAGAATGCCATTTTGCTCTTATAGCATCAACAAGTGAAGACTCAAGTGAGGTAAACCTAGACTCGTTAGATAAAGAATCTTTAATTACTATTATTCATGATATTTGTGCCTCTTATAAGTCTTCTAAAAAGAAAAAGAAAAAGCTTGCTAAAATTGTTGATAATTTGCATATAGAACTAGATGATCTTGAATATGCAAATTCTTGCTTGCTTATTGATAAAAATGATTGTCTTAGCCAAGTAGACTCTCTTAAAATTGAAAATGCTAGTTTACTTGATAAGATTAAATTTCTAGAAGCTCAACCTCTCTTGCCTAATTCTAATGAAGAGCATACTTTAATTGTTGATTCTCTCATGCATGACATTGATGTTCTTAAATCTGAAAACAAAAACCAAGATTTGGTTTTGCATGAATTAGAACTAGAAAATGCTTCCTTGCTTGCTAAAATCAATGGGCATGTATCTTGCTCTAGTTCTACTAGTAGAGAGAATGATGTTTCTGCTCTTCATATTGATAAAGACTCTTATGAAACTAAAACTCTTTGCTTAGGAAATCTTTTGCATGCTAGAGAAAATATCAATAATTTGTCTTCTACTATTGCTTCTCTTAAGCATGATAATGATAGTTTGAGATCTTCCTTGCAAAGATTCTTAGTTGGTAAAAAGAGTCTTAATGATATCCTACACCATACTACTAAACAAATTGGTAGACATGGTTTAGGGTATGATAGTAGTCAAGGGAACAACAAAGATAAAGGACCTCCAATGTTCAATGGAGAATCCTCTAGTTCCAAGACTATGGGCACATGCAACTATTGCAATGATTATGGTCATTATTCTTCATGTTGTCCTATTAGGAAAGCACCCAAGAGCAATAGGATTTGGGTTGCTAAACTAACACCTCCGGACCCAAAAACATGATTGGGGACCATTTCATCTTTCTTCTTGTAGGTACTTGCAAATGGATTGACTTGAGCTATTGAATTGTAAATTGACTTCTCAATCCACATGAAAGAAGAAAGGTGAGATGTGTAGAGGGTGACAACAAGTGAAAAAGCATTGGTAAGCACAAAGGTAAAGGTTTTATTGATTATAACCATTTCTAACTTGTTTTTGTCAAGTTAGTGTGCACTATACATATGGTTTTTGAGTCAAAAGTGGTATTTTGTGTTTCTCTTCACACTCTTGCTCAAAAACTGTTTCTAATGCTTCTATAGTGCATTACTAACTTGATTAGACATGTTTGGATATAGTTTGTATTTTTTAGCATGCCTTTAAATATGTCTTTATGATATATATGTGCTTCTTGACAGCTGCTCTGTCGGCCGAGTTTGCCCTAGTGAAACTCGACCGATAGGCACCAATGGGTGTTGCCAGCAGTTGTCATCGGCCGAGTTGCAAATGCACAGAACTCGACCGATTACACTGTGCACAGAATATAAAGTTGGCTTATTGGATGAGAATTTCCCTCTCAACTAGATTTTCTCAACCAATAGCCTTATTCTTTGGCACTCCCTTGGTACCTTTATATATGCATATTGCCATGTTCTAAATTGCATATCTTGCTTACAACTCTATCTCTCTAATTGCTTTAAATTGATATTTCTATATCTTGCAATTACTTGCTTTGAGTTGTTTTGCAGGTTTTGATGATGATCTCTTTGGATCTCTTGGTTGTGTCTAAAATCGCTTCCGTTGTACTCTAACTTGCTACATCTATCTAGGTGTATATCTTGTTTTGATACAACCTTGAGGTTCATAGGGGTAATCATCTTATGGTGAGGATGCATATCTAGTGAGTTATATCCTTTCATGCTTCTAAAATTGCATATCTCTTTGTTTGGATATATCTCTACATCTAATCATAGCTTGCTTTATCTTGTGTATCTCTTGCTATGATCTAGATCCTACTAGTAGTCCTAACTTGTGATATCATCTACTAGTAGTTCACATACATGTAGTTCTAACCCTGTCAATAAGTGGTATACTTGATCATCTATATGTTATGTTTGTATCTTGTCTCATACATGCTCAAGATTGTTCTTTAAAGTGCTTATCTACTATCTTGAGTTGCTTGCATAACATTGTGATGCAGGGTTCATAGATCTACATGATATGTAGAAATTGGAGTATTTTTTTGGATTTTATGCAGATTTGCTCCAATTTCAGTTTTTGGTGCAAGACTGGTGTTTTTCATGCAGAAACGGCCTTCTAAGCAAGACTCATTGCTTCGCCATGAGCTCTGGTGGTTTTTGATCAAACTCCATCATCTTGAGGGTCAAAATTGCAACTTATTTTTTTTGTAGCACTTCATCTTGCATCTTGGGTTGTTCAAGTATATGCTTTAACTTGCTTTTCTTTCTATGCTTGGACAAGCCCCTATCTGTGCTCTTCTACTCTCCTTATATAACTTTTGTTATCTTCTTTCTCTTAACAAATGGTGTTTCTTAGTTTCTTCACACCCCCACCTTTTTGAAATGACAAAGGGGGAGAAAGATATGTCTTCTTTTGACAACAGGGAGAAGGCATGTCTTACATGAAGCAAAGAAGCGTGTCCATGTAAAAGGGAGAAGGTAAATGGGAGAAGACATATATGTGTAGAACATATATGAGTAGAAGACATAGTTTCTATAAATGTTATGAAAGCTAACCACGCAGGAGATATTGCATCAATTGAGGGGGAGTATGAAAACTCCACACGCATCAATTGAGGGGAAGCATATGAACTCCATTCTATTGAAACCCCTAGGTTTCTCCGAAGGTATGATTTTACGTACAAGCTTTCAATACATTTATGGAATGGTTTGTCATCTTCAAAAAGGGGGAGAATGTTGACTCAAGGTCAATTAGGTCAATGTTGACTCAAGTCTAAATTGACTAAACTCTTGTTTTGATGATGACTAACCATTCCACATATTGGTGTCTAATGCTTCTACATTGAGTTATTTCATATTAGGTTTAGACACACTCCAAATGCCCTATCTTGCGCATATCAAATTGGAGAAAAGACAAGTCAAAATAGCTACAAGTGTGCAATTTGGGATCTCTATGTAAATGACCTTAGAATTGCTTTGTAATCACTTGTAATGATTGTATGACTTGTAATTAAGCTTAGAAAATTTATTGGGACACAAAAATGCATCATTTGTACAGTTTTACGAAAATTCCAAAATACCCATAACAGGGATTTTGTCGGCCGAATTCCAAACTCGGCCGATCCATATATTCTGGAATTTTCTGGGCAATCGGCCGAGTTACCAACTCAGCCGATCCCTGTTCGGTCGAGTTTCTATGGTGGGAAACTCGGCCGATCCACTGATCGGTCCAAGTTGAAAGTCGACCGATCGGCCGAGTTTCTCCAAGGAAACTCGGCCGACAGTCTATCTTTCAGACTTGTCTTTTAGTGGTTCGACCGAATTACCTTTATGTAAACTCGGCCGATCAGACTGTACTGGAATGCAGAAAAAGCAGTTCTAGCCGTTGTGGAGTTGCAATAAGTGAAAATAGATCCGTTGCAAGCCACAAAACGGCTAGTTTTCGTTCTCAAGTGTTCCCAAAGGCTAAGAGGCATCCCCAGCTATAAATAGGACCCCTTGGGCTTCATTCCAAGGTTGAGCATTCATTGCAAACTCTTTATGAGGTTCCTATTCTATAGTTGAGTGCTTCCTACAGCCTCCTCTCTCTCTCTAAGCTTAATCACTTGCTACATCCATTAGAGTGAGTAGGAGATTTGTAAGAGAGCTAGTTTCTACTTGTATATCTTGTGAGGCTCTCACTTCCACCACCTCCCCATCTCTCATTTCCTATCTTGAAGATGAAGGTTCTCTCCCTTGTCCAAGAGAGGTGAAGAAGAACAAGGGAAGGAGTCCCTTGGTGAAGATCAAGGCCGAAGACTTGGAGCTAGAGTGGGTAAGCCCTTGGAGAAGGCAGAAGACTCAAGCTCAAGTGGGTAAGTCCTTGGTGGAAAGCTTCTCCGAGTGAAGGTGAAGTCAAAGGCGGAAGATCCAAGAAGAGTGGGTAATTCCTCTAAGGCCGAAGACTTGTGCAAGAGTGGGTAAGTCCTTGGAGAAGGCCGAAGACTCTTGCAAAGTGGGTAAGTCCTTGGTAAGGTTGAAGACTCTTTGTATTGGATAGGTAAGTCCTTTGTTGGTCTTGTAATTGTAAGTCTTATAAGTAAATATAAGAGTGCAATTGGTTGAAGTCCTAGAGGTTGACCTCTCTAGGCAAGTGGACTGACACACTTCTAGTTTGAAGTGTGGAACCACTCTAAATAGCTTGTCTAATTGGTGCATGTTCAATCTCTCTTATCCTTGCTATGCATGATTTAGTTGCACTCAAATTACCTATTTAGCAACCTTATCGTGTCATATAATTTGAAGGTTTAATGAATTTTGTTTAAGTGCTTTCAGCTCTATTCACCCCCCCTCTAGAGCACCTAAGTCACCCATCTAGGATCCAACAAGTGGTATCAGAGCAGGTCTTCTCCAAGCATACTTCTACAAGTAGGAGAAGATGGGTGACTACCTAGGAGGGAGACTCTCGACCAGCCTTCCAATCTTCAATGGGAGCAACTTCCTCTATTGGAGAAGAAGACTTCAATTCTTCATCCAAGGATCAAGTCTCGAGATGTGGCAAATGGTGAACAGCCCATACATTCTACCAAAGACAAACATTGAAGAATGGGATGAAGCCACCTTGATGAAAGCAACCTTGAATGCTAGAGCCATGCACATCCTATATGCCTCCATGACCCCCACCGAGTTCAACCGGATTTCCTCTTGTGAGACGGCCTATGAGGTATGGAGAAAGCTTTGCATCACTTATGAAGGGACAGATCAAGTGAAGGAAAGCAAAGTCTACATGCTCAAAGGGTTGCTTGAGAACTTCAAGATGGGAAAGGAGGAGAGCATAGCCAACATGTACTCAAGGCTCAACACCATCTTGAATGGTCTTGATGTTCTAGGACATCCTATGTCTAGTGGAGAGATCAACTCAAAGATCCTTAGAACTCTCCCCAAGAGATGGGAATCCAAGGTGACTTCCATTGAAGAAGCAAGGTCGCTTAGGGATATTCCTATTGAAGAGCTCATTGGAAATCTACAAGCACATGAAGCCACACTTGACAAGAGGGAGGAAGTAGAAAGACAAGAGAAGAAAGAGCTAAAGAGAATGAAGAAGGCTGAAATGAAGGCTCAAATTGAAGCTATCATGGAACAAGTCTCTCCATCCTCTCAAGCTAAAGAAGATGCCATGTACTCCAAGGGTCGACTCTACAAAGGCAAGTCCTCCTCCATCCGGTGCTTCACATGTGGAAAGAAGGGTCACTACAAGGAAGATTGCCCACAAGGCAAAAAGACCCATCTTCACAAGAAGAAATGGCAATCAAGCTCAAGTGGCTCCTCCAACTCAAGCTCAAGTGAAGATTCAAGTGAAGGATCAAGCTCAAGCTCAAGTGATGAAGGAGAATGCCATTTTGCTCTTATAGCATCAACAAGTGAAGACTCAAGTGAGGTAAACCTAGACTCGTTAGATAAAGAATCTTTAATTACTATTATTCATGATATTTGTGCCTCTTATAAGTCTTCTAAAAAGAAAAAGAAAAAGCTTGCTAAAATTGTTGATAATTTGCATATAGAACTAGATGATCTTGAATATGCAAATTCTTGCTTGCTTATTGATAAAAATGATTGTCTTAGCCAAGTAGACTCTCTTAAAATTGAAAATGCTAGTTTACTTGATAAGATTAAATTTCTAGAAGCTCAACCTCTCTTGCCTAATTCTAATGAAGAGCATACTTTAATTGTTGATTCTCTCATGCATGACATTGATGTTCTTAAATCTGAAAACAAAAACCAAGATTTGGTTTTGCATGAATTAGAACTAGAAAATGCTTCCTTGCTTGCTAAAATCAATGGGCATGTATCTTGCTCTAGTTCTACTAGTAGAGAGAATGATGTTTCTGCTCTTCATATTGATAAAGACTCTTATGAAACTAAAACTCTTTGCTTAGGAAATCTTTTGCATGCTAGAGAAAATATCAATAATTTGTCTTCTACTATTGCTTCTCTTAAGCATGATAATGATATTTTGAGATCTTCCTTGCAAAGATTCTTAGTTGGTAAAAAGAGTCTTAATGATATCCTACACCATACTACTAAACAAATTGGTAGACATGGTTTAGGGTATGATAGTAGTCAAGGGAACAACAAAGATAAAGGACCTCCAATGTTCAATGGAGAATCCTCTAGTTCCAAGACTATGGGCACATGCAACTATTGCAATGATTATGGTCATTATTCTTCATGTTGTCCTATTAGGAAAGCACCCAAGAGCAATAGGATTTGGGTTGCTAAACTAACACCTCCGGACCCAAAAACATGATTGGGGACCATTTCATCTTTCTTCTTGTAGGTACTTGCAAATGGATTGACTTGAGCTATTGAATTGTAAATTGACTTCTCAATCCACATGAAAGAAGAAAGGTGAGATGTGTAGAGGGTGACAACAAGTGAAAAAGCATTGGTAAGCACAAAGGTAAAGGTTTTATTGATTATAACCATTTCTAACTTGTTTTTGTCAAGTTAGTGTGCACTATACATATGGTTTTTGAGTCAAAAGTGGTATTTTGTGTTTCTCTTCACACTCTTGCTCAAAAACTGTTTCTAATGCTTCTATAGTGCATTACTAACTTGATTAGACATGTTTGGATATAGTTTGTATTTTTTAGCATGCCTTTAAATATGTCTTTATGATATATATGTGCTTCTTGACAGCTGCTCTGTCGGCCGAGTTTGCCCTAGTGAAACTCGACCGATAGGCACCAATGGGTGTTGCCAGCAGTTGTCATCGGCCGAGTTGCAAATGCACAGAACTCGACCGATTACACTGTGCACAGAATATAAAGTTGGCTTATTGGATGAGAATTTCCCTCTCAACTAGATTTTCTCAACCAATAGCCTTATTCTTTGGCACTCCCTTGGTACCTTTATATATGCATATTGCCATGTTCTAAATTGCATATCTTGCTTACAACTCTATCTCTCTAATTGCTTTAAATTGATATTTCTATATCTTGCAATTACTTGCTTTGAGTTGTTTTGCAGGTTTTGATGATGATCTCTTTGGATCTCTTGGTTGTGTCTAAAATCGCTTCCGTTGTACTCTAACTTGCTACATCTATCTAGGTGTATATCTTGTTTTGATACAACCTTGAGGTTCATAGGGGTAATCATCTTATGGTGAGGATGCATATCTAGTGAGTTATATCCTTTCATGCTTCTAAAATTGCATATCTCTTTGTTTGGATATATCTCTACATCTAATCATAGCTTGCTTTATCTTGTGTATCTCTTGCTATGATCTAGATCCTACTAGTAGTCCTAACTTGTGATATCATCTACTAGTAGTTCACATACATGTAGTTCTAACCCTGTCAATAAGTGGTATACTTGATCATCTATATGTTATGTTTGTATCTTGTCTCATACATGCTCAAGATTGTTCTTTAAAGTGCTTATCTACTATCTTGAGTTGCTTGCATAACATTGTGATGCAGGGTTCATAGATCTACATGATATGTAGAAATTGGAGTATTTTTTTGGATTTTATGCAGATTTGCTCCAATTTCAGTTTTTGGTGCAAGACTGGTGTTTTTCATGCAGAAACGGCCTTCTAAGCAAGACTCATTGCTTCGCCATGAGCTCTGGTGGTTTTTGATCAAACTCCATCATCTTGAGGGTCAAAATTGCAACTTATTTTTTTTGTAGCACTTCATCTTGCATCTTGGGTTGTTCAAGTATATGCTTTAACTTGCTTTTCTTTCTATGCTTGGACAAGCCCCTATCTGTGCTCTTCTACTCTCCTTATATAACTTTTGTTATCTTCTTTCTCTTAACAAATGGTGTTTCTTAGTTTCTTCACACCCCCACCTTTTTGAAATGACAAAGGGGGAGAAAGATATGTCTTCTTTTGACAACAGGGAGAAGGCATGTCTTACATGAAGCAAAGAAGCGTGTCCATGTAAAAGGGAGAAGGTAAATGGGAGAAGACATATATGTGTAGAACATATATGAGTAGAAGACATAGTTTCTATAAATGTTATGAAAGCTAACCACGCAGGAGATATTGCATCAATTGAGGGGGAGTATGAAAACTCCACACGCATCAATTGAGGGGAAGCATATGAACTCCATTCTATTGAAACCCCTAGGTTTCTCCGAAGGTATGATTTTACGTACAAGCTTTCAATACATTTATGGAATGGTTTGTCATCTTCAAAAAGGGGGAGAATGTTGACTCAAGGTCAATTAGGTCAATGTTGACTCAAGTCTAAATTGACTAAACTCTTGTTTTGATGATGACTAACCATTCCACATATTGGTGTCTAATGCTTCTACATTGAGTTATTTCATATTAGGTTTAGACACACTCCAAATGCCCTATCTTGCGCATATCAAATTGGAGAAAAGACAAGTCAAAATAGCTACAAGTGTGCAATTTGGGATCTCTATGTAAATGACCTTAGAATTGCTTTGTAATCACTTGTAATGATTGTATGACTTGTAATTAAGCTTAGAAAATTTATTGGGACACAAAAATGCATCATTTGTACAGTTTTACGAAAATTCCAAAATACCCATAACAGGGATTTTGTCGGCCGAATTCCAAACTCGGCCGATCCATATATTCTGGAATTTTCTGGGCAATCGGCCGAGTTACCAACTCAGCCGATCCCTGTTCGGTCGAGTTTCTATGGTGGGAAACTCGGCCGATCCACTGATCGGTCCAAGTTGAAAGTCGACCGATCGGCCGAGTTTCTCCAAGGAAACTCGGCCGACAGTCTATCTTTCAGACTTGTCTTTTAGTGGTTCGACCGAATTACCTTTATGTAAACTCGGCCGATCAGACTGTACTGGAATGCAGAAAAAGCAGTTCTAGCCGTTGTGGAGTTGCAATAAGTGAAAATAGATCCGTTGCAAGCCACAAAACGGCTAGTTTTCGTTCTCAAGTGTTCCCAAAGGCTAAGAGGCATCCCCAGCTATAAATAGGACCCCTTGGGCTTCATTCCAAGGTTGAGCATTCATTGCAAACTCTTTATGAGGTTCCTATTCTATAGTTGAGTGCTTCCTACAGCCTCCTCTCTCTCTCTAAGCTTAATCACTTGCTACATCCATTAGAGTGAGTAGGAGATTTGTAAGAGAGCTAGTTTCTACTTGTATATCTTGTGAGGCTCTCACTTCCACCACCTCCCCATCTCTCATTTCCTATCTTGAAGATGAAGGTTCTCTCCCTTGTCCAAGAGAGGTGAAGAAGAACAAGGGAAGGAGTCCCTTGGTGAAGATCAAGGCCGAAGACTTGGAGCTAGAGTGGGTAAGCCCTTGGAGAAGGCAGAAGACTCAAGCTCAAGTGGGTAAGTCCTTGGTGGAAAGCTTCTCCGAGTGAAGGTGAAGTCAAAGGCGGAAGATCCAAGAAGAGTGGGTAATTCCTCTAAGGCCGAAGACTTGTGCAAGAGTGGGTAAGTCCTTGGAGAAGGCCGAAGACTCTTGCAAAGTGGGTAAGTCCTTGGTAAGGTTGAAGACTCTTTGTATTGGATAGGTAAGTCCTTTGTTGGTCTTGTAATTGTAAGTCTTATAAGTAAATATAAGAGTGCAATTGGTTGAAGTCCTAGAGGTTGACCTCTCTAGGCAAGTGGACTGACACACTTCTAGTTTGAAGTGTGGAACCACTCTAAATAGCTTGTCTAATTGGTGCATGTTCAATCTCTCTTATCCTTGCTATGCATGATTTAGTTGCACTCAAATTACCTATTTAGCAACCTTATCGTGTCATATAATTTGAAGGTTTAATGAATTTTGTTTAAGTGCTTTCAGCTCTATTCACCCCCCCTCTAGAGCACCTAAGTCACCCATCTAGGATCCAACAAGTGGTATCAGAGCAGGTCTTCTCCAAGCATACTTCTACAAGTAGGAGAAGATGGGTGACTACCTAGGAGGGAGACTCTCGACCAGCCTTCCAATCTTCAATGGGAGCAACTTCCTCTATTGGAGAAGAAGACTTCAATTCTTCATCCAAGGATCAAGTCTCGAGATGTGGCAAATGGTGAACAGCCCATACATTCTACCAAAGACAAACATTGAAGAATGGGATGAAGCCACCTTGATGAAAGCAACCTTGAATGCTAGAGCCATGCACATCCTATATGCCTCCATGACCCCCACCGAGTTCAACCGGATTTCCTCTTGTGAGACGGCCTATGAGGTATGGAGAAAGCTTTGCATCACTTATGAAGGGACAGATCAAGTGAAGGAAAGCAAAGTCTACATGCTCAAAGGGTTGCTTGAGAACTTCAAGATGGGAAAGGAGGAGAGCATAGCCAACATGTACTCAAGGCTCAACACCATCTTGAATGGTCTTGCTGTTCTAGGACATCCTATGTCTAGTGGAGAGATCAACTCAAAGATCCTTAGAACTCTCCCCAAGAGATGGGAATCCAAGGTGACTTCCATTGAAGAAGCAAGGTCGCTTAGGGATATTCCTATTGAAGAGCTCATTGGAAATCTACAAGCACATGAAGCCACACTTGACAAGAGGGAGGAAGTAGAAAGACAAGAGAAGAAAGAGCTAAAGAGAATGAAGAAGGCTGAAATGAAGGCTCAAATTGAAGCTATCATGGAACAAGTCTCTCCATCCTCTCAAGCTAAAGAAGATGCCATGTACTCCAAGGGTCGACTCTACAAAGGCAAGTCCTCCTCCATCCGGTGCTTCACATGTGGAAAGAAGGGTCACTACAAGGAAGATTGCCCACAAGGCAAAAAGACCCATCTTCACAAGAAGAAATGGCAATCAAGCTCAAGTGGCTCCTCCAACTCAAGCTCAAGTGAAGATTCAAGTGAAGGATCAAGCTCAAGCTCAAGTGATGAAGGAGAATGCCATTTTGCTCTTATAGCATCAACAAGTGAAGACTCAAGTGAGGTAAACCTAGACTCGTTAGATAAAGAATCTTTAATTACTATTATTCATGATATTTGTGCCTCTTATAAGTCTTCTAAAAAGAAAAAGAAAAAGCTTGCTAAAATTGTTGATAATTTGCATATAGAACTAGATGATCTTGAATATGCAAATTCTTGCTTGCTTATTGATAAAAATGATTGTCTTAGCCAAGTAGACTCTCTTAAAATTGAAAATGCTAGTTTACTTGATAAGATTAAATTTCTAGAATCTCAACCTCTCTTGCCTAATTCTAATGAAGAGCATACTTTAATTGTTGATTCTCTCATGCATGACATTGATGTTCTTAAATCTGAAAACAAAAACCAAGATTTGGTTTTGCATGAATTAGAACTAGAAAATGCTTCCTTGCTTGCTAAAATCAATGGGCATGTATCTTGCTCTAGTTCTACTAGTAGAGAGAATGATGTTTCTTCTCTTCATATTGATAAAGACTCTTATGAAACTAAAACTCTTTGCTTAGGAAATCTTTTGCATGCTAGAGAAAATATCAATAATTTGTCTTCTACTATTGCTTCTCTTAAGCATGATAATGATAGTTTGAGATCTTCCTTGCAAAGATTCTTAGTTGGTAAAAAGAGTCTTAATGATATCCTACACCATACTACTAAACAAATTGGTAGACATGGTTTAGGGTATGATAGTAGTCAAGGGAACAACAAAGATAAAGGACCTCCAATGTTCAATGGAGAATCCTCTAGTTCCAAGACTATGGGCACATGCAACTATTGCAATGATTATGGTCATTATTCTTCATGTTGTCCTATTAGGAAAGCACCCAAGAGCAATAGGATTTGGGTTGCTAAACTAACACCTCCGGACCCAAAAACATGATTGGGGACCATTTCATCTTTCTTCTTGTAGGTACTTGCAAATGGATTGACTTGAGCTATTGAATTGTAAATTGACTTCTCAATCCACATGAAAGAAGAAAGGTGAGATGTGTAGAGGGTGACAACAAGTGAAAAAGCATTGGTAAGCACAAAGGTAAAGGTTTTATTGATTATAACCATTTCTAACTTGTTTTTGTCAAGTTAGTGTGCACTATACATATGGTTTTTGAGTCAAAAGTGGTATTTTGTGTTTCTCTTCACACTCTTGCTCAAAAACTGTTTCTAATGCTTCTATAGTGCATTACTAACTTGATTAGACATGTTTGGATATAGTTTGTATTTTTTAGCATGCCTTTAAATATGTCTTTATGATATATATGTGCTTCTTGACAGCTGCTCTGTCGGCCGAGTTTGCCCTAGTGAAACTCGACCGATAGGCACCAATGGGTGTTGCCAGCAGTTGTCATCGGCCGAGTTGCAAATGCACAGAACTCGACCGATTACACTGTGCACAGAATATAAAGTTGGCTTATTGGATGAGAATTTCCCTCTCAACTAGATTTTCTCAACCAATAGCCTTATTCTTTGGCACTCCCTTGGTACCTTTATATATGCATATTGCCATGTTCTAAATTGCATATCTTGCTTACAACTCTATCTCTCTAATTGCTTTAAATTGATATTTCTATATCTTGCAATTACTTGCTTTGAGTTGTTTTGCAGGTTTTGATGATGATCTCTTTGGATCTCTTGGTTGTGTCTAAAATCGCTTCCGTTGTACTCTAACTTGCTACATCTATCTAGGTGTATATCTTGTTTTGATACAACCTTGAGGTTCATAGGGGTAATCATCTTATGGTGAGGATGCATATCTAGTGAGTTATATCCTTTCATGCTTCTAAAATTGCATATCTCTTTGTTTGGATATATCTCTACATCTAATCATAGCTTGCTTTATCTTGTGTATCTCTTGCTATGATCTAGATCCTACTAGTAGTCCTAACTTGTGATATCATCTACTAGTAGTTCACATACATGTAGTTCTAACCCTGTCAATAAGTGGTATACTTGATCATCTATATGTTATGTTTGTATCTTGTCTCATACATGCTCAAGATTGTTCTTTAAAGTGCTTATCTACTATCTTGAGTTGCTTGCATAACATTGTGATGCAGGGTTCATAGATCTACATGATATGTAGAAATTGGAGTATTTTTTTGGATTTTATGCAGATTTGCTCCAATTTCAGTTTTTGGTGCAAGACTGGTGTTTTTCATGCAGAAACGGCCTTCTAAGCAAGACTCATTGCTTTGCCATGAGCTCTGGTGGTTTTTGATCAAACTCCATCATCTTGAGGGTCAAAATTGCAACTTATTTTTTTTGTAGCACTTCATCTTGCATCTTGGGTTGTTCAAGTATATGCTTTAACTTGCTTTTCTTTCTATGCTTGGACAAGCCCCTATCTGTGCTCTTCTACTCTCCTTATATAACTTTTGTTATCTTCTTTCTCTTAACAAATGGTGTTTCTTAGTTTCTTCACACCCCCACCTTTTTGAAATGACAAAGGGGGAGAAAGATATGTCTTCTTTTGACAACAGGGAGAAGGCATGTCTTACATGAAGCAAAGAAGCGTGTCCATGTAAAAGGGAGAAGGTAAATGGGAGAAGACATATATGTGTAGAACATATATGAGTAGAAGACATAGTTTCTATAAATGTTATGAAAGCTAACCACGCAGGAGATATTGCATCAATTGAGGGGGAGTATGAAAACTCCACACGCATCAATTGAGGGGAAGCATATGAACTCCATTCTATTGAAACCCCTAGGTTTCTCCGAAGGTATGATTTTACGTACAAGCTTTCAATACATTTATGGAATGGTTTGTCATCTTCAAAAAGGGGGAGAATGTTGACTCAAGGTCAATTAGGTCAATGTTGACTCAAGTCTAAATTGACTAAACTCTTGTTTTGATGATGACTAACCATTCCACATATTGGTGTCTAATGCTTCTACATTGAGTTATTTCATATTAGGTTTAGACACACTCCAAATGCCCTATCTTGCGCATATCAAATTGGAGAAAAGACAAGTCAAAATAGCTACAAGTGTGCAATTTGGGATCTCTATGTAAATGACCTTAGAATTGCTTTGTAATCACTTGTAATGATTGTATGACTTGTAATTAAGCTTAGAAAATTTATTGGGACACAAAAATGCATCATTTGTACAGTTTTACGAAAATTCCAAAATACCCATAACAGGGATTTTGTCGGCCGAATTCCAAACTCGGCCGATCCATATATTCTGGAATTTTCTGGGCAATCGGCCGAGTTACCAACTCAGCCGATCCCTGTTCGGTCGAGTTTCTATGGTGGGAAACTCGGCCGATCCACTGATCGGTCCAAGTTGAAAGTCGACCGATCGGCCGAGTTTCTCCAAGGAAACTCGGCCGACAGTCTATCTTTCAGACTTGTCTTTTAGTGGTTCGACCGAATTACCTTTATGTAAACTCGGCCGATCAGACTGTACTGGAATGCAGAAAAAGCAGTTCTAGCCGTTGTGGAGTTGCAATAAGTGAAAATAGATCCGTTGCAAGCCACAAAACGGCTAGTTTTCGTTCTCAAGTGTTCCCAAAGGCTAAGAGGCATCCCCAGCTATAAATAGGACCCCTTGGGCTTCATTCCAAGGTTGAGCATTCATTGCAAACTCTTTATGAGGTTCCTATTCTATAGTTGAGTGCTTCCTACAGCCTCCTCTCTCTCTCTAAGCTTAATCACTTGCTACATCCATTAGAGTGAGTAGGAGATTTGTAAGAGAGCTAGTTTCTACTTGTATATCTTGTGAGGCTCTCACTTCCACCACCTCCCCATCTCTCATTTCCTATCTTGAAGATGAAGGTTCTCTCCCTTGTCCAAGAGAGGTGAAGAAGAACAAGGGAAGGAGTCCCTTGGTGAAGATCAAGGCCGAAGACTTGGAGCTAGAGTGGGTAAGCCCTTGGAGAAGGCAGAAGACTCAAGCTCAAGTGGGTAAGTCCTTGGTGGAAAGCTTCTCCGAGTGAAGGTGAAGTCAAAGGCGGAAGATCCAAGAAGAGTGGGTAATTCCTCTAAGGCCGAAGACTTGTGCAAGAGTGGGTAAGTCCTTGGAGAAGGCCGAAGACTCTTGCAAAGTGGGTAAGTCCTTGGTAAGGTTGAAGACTCTTTGTATTGGATAGGTAAGTCCTTTGTTGGTCTTGTAATTGTAAGTCTTATAAGTAAATATAAGAGTGCAATTGGTTGAAGTCCTAGAGGTTGACCTCTCTAGGCAAGTGGACTGACACACTTCTAGTTTGAAGTGTGGAACCACTCTAAATAGCTTGTCTAATTGGTGCATGTTCAATCTCTCTTATCCTTGCTATGCATGATTTAGTTGCACTCAAATTACCTATTTAGCAACCTTATCGTGTCATATAATTTGAAGGTTTAATGAATTTTGTTTAAGTGCTTTCAGCTCTATTCACCCCCCCTCTAGAGCACCTAAGTCACCCATCTAGGATCCAACAAGTGGTATCAGAGCAGGTCTTCTCCAAGCATACTTCTACAAGTAGGAGAAGATGGGTGACTACCTAGGAGGGAGACTCTCGACCAGCCTTCCAATCTTCAATGGGAGCAACTTCCTCTATTGGAGAAGAAGACTTCAATTCTTCATCCAAGGATCAAGTCTCGAGATGTGGCAAATGGTGAACAGCCCATACATTCTACCAAAGACAAACATTGAAGAATGGGATGAAGCCACCTTGATGAAAGCAACCTTGAATGCTAGAGCCATGCACATCCTATATGCCTCCATGACCCCCACCGAGTTCAACCGGATTTCCTCTTGTGAGACGGCCTATGAGGTATGGAGAAAGCTTTGCATCACTTATGAAGGGACAGATCAAGTGAAGGAAAGCAAAGTCTACATGCTCAAAGGGTTGCTTGAGAACTTCAAGATGGGAAAGGAGGAGAGCATAGCCAACATGTACTCAAGGCTCAACACCATCTTGAATGGTCTTGCTGTTCTAGGACATCCTATGTCTAGTGGAGAGATCAACTCAAAGATCCTTAGAACTCTCCCCAAGAGATGGGAATCCAAGGTGACTTCCATTGAAGAAGCAAGGTCGCTTAGGGATATTCCTATTGAAGAGCTCATTGGAAATCTACAAGCACATGAAGCCACACTTGACAAGAGGGAGGAAGTAGAAAGACAAGAGAAGAAAGAGCTAAAGAGAATGAAGAAGGCTGAAATGAAGGCTCAAATTGAAGCTATCATGGAACAAGTCTCTCCATCCTCTCAAGCTAAAGAAGATGCCATGTACTCCAAGGGTCGACTCTACAAAGGCAAGTCCTCCTCCATCCGGTGCTTCACATGTGGAAAGAAGGGTCACTACAAGGAAGATTGCCCACAAGGCAAAAAGACCCATCTTCACAAGAAGAAATGGCAATCAAGCTCAAGTGGCTCCTCCAACTCAAGCTCAAGTGAAGATTCAAGTGAAGGATCAAGCTCAAGCTCAAGTGATGAAGGAGAATGCCATTTTGCTCTTATAGCATCAACAAGTGAAGACTCAAGTGAGGTAAACCTAGACTCGTTAGATAAAGAATCTTTAATTACTATTATTCATGATATTTGTGCCTCTTATAAGTCTTCTAAAAAGAAAAAGAAAAAGCTTGCTAAAATTGTTGATAATTTGCATATAGAACTAGATGATCTTGAATATGCAAATTCTTGCTTGCTTATTGATAAAAATGATTGTCTTAGCCAAGTAGACTCTCTTAAAATTGAAAATGCTAGTTTACTTGATAAGATTAAATTTCTAGAATCTCAACCTCTCTTGCCTAATTCTAATGAAGAGCATACTTTAATTGTTGATTCTCTCATGCATGACATTGATGTTCTTAAATCTGAAAACAAAAACCAAGATTTGGTTTTGCATGAATTAGAACTAGAAAATGCTTCCTTGCTTGCTAAAATCAATGGGCATGTATCTTGCTCTAGTTCTACTAGTAGAGAGAATGATGTTTCTTCTCTTCATATTGATAAAGACTCTTATGAAACTAAAACTCTTTGCTTAGGAAATCTTTTGCATGCTAGAGAAAATATCAATAATTTGTCTTCTACTATTGCTTCTCTTAAGCATGATAATGATAGTTTGAGATCTTCCTTGCAAAGATTCTTAGTTGGTAAAAAGAGTCTTAATGATATCCTACACCATACTACTAAACAAATTGGTAGACATGGTTTAGGGTATGATAGTAGTCAAGGGAACAACAAAGATAAAGGACCTCCAATGTTCAATGGAGAATCCTCTAGTTCCAAGACTATGGGCACATGCAACTATTGCAATGATTATGGTCATTATTCTTCATGTTGTCCTATTAGGAAAGCACCCAAGAGCAATAGGATTTGGGTTGCTAAACTAACACCTCCGGACCCAAAAACATGATTGGGGACCATTTCATCTTTCTTCTTGTAGGTACTTGCAAATGGATTGACTTGAGCTATTGAATTGTAAATTGACTTCTCAATCCACATGAAAGAAGAAAGGTGAGATGTGTAGAGGGTGACAACAAGTGAAAAAGCATTGGTAAGCACAAAGGTAAAGGTTTTATTGATTATAACCATTTCTAACTTGTTTTTGTCAAGTTAGTGTGCACTATACATATGGTTTTTGAGTCAAAAGTGGTATTTTGTGTTTCTCTTCACACTCTTGCTCAAAAACTGTTTCTAATGCTTCTATAGTGCATTACTAACTTGATTAGACATGTTTGGATATAGTTTGTATTTTTTAGCATGCCTTTAAATATGTCTTTATGATATATATGTGCTTCTTGACAGCTGCTCTGTCGGCCGAGTTTGCCCTAGTGAAACTCGACCGATAGGCACCAATGGGTGTTGCCAGCAGTTGTCATCGGCCGAGTTGCAAATGCACAGAACTCGACCGATTACACTGTGCACAGAATATAAAGTTGGCTTATTGGATGAGAATTTCCCTCTCAACTAGATTTTCTCAACCAATAGCCTTATTCTTTGGCACTCCCTTGGTACCTTTATATATGCATATTGCCATGTTCTAAATTGCATATCTTGCTTACAACTCTATCTCTCTAATTGCTTTAAATTGATATTTCTATATCTTGCAATTACTTGCTTTGAGTTGTTTTGCAGGTTTTGATGATGATCTCTTTGGATCTCTTGGTTGTGTCTAAAATCGCTTCCGTTGTACTCTAACTTGCTACATCTATCTAGGTGTATATCTTGTTTTGATACAACCTTGAGGTTCATAGGGGTAATCATCTTATGGTGAGGATGCATATCTAGTGAGTTATATCCTTTCATGCTTCTAAAATTGCATATCTCTTTGTTTGGATATATCTCTACATCTAATCATAGCTTGCTTTATCTTGTGTATCTCTTGCTATGATCTAGATCCTACTAGTAGTCCTAACTTGTGATATCATCTACTAGTAGTTCACATACATGTAGTTCTAACCCTGTCAATAAGTGGTATACTTGATCATCTATATGTTATGTTTGTATCTTGTCTCATACATGCTCAAGATTGTTCTTTAAAGTGCTTATCTACTATCTTGAGTTGCTTGCATAACATTGTGATGCAGGGTTCATAGATCTACATGATATGTAGAAATTGGAGTATTTTTTTGGATTTTATGCAGATTTGCTCCAATTTCAGTTTTTGGTGCAAGACTGGTGTTTTTCATGCAGAAACGGCCTTCTAAGCAAGACTCATTGCTTCGCCATGAGCTCTGGTGGTTTTTGATCAAACTCCATCATCTTGAGGGTCAAAATTGCAACTTATTTTTTTTGTAGCACTTCATCTTGCATCTTGGGTTGTTCAAGTATATGCTTTAACTTGCTTTTCTTTCTATGCTTGGACAAGCCCCTATCTGTGCTCTTCTACTCTCCTTATATAACTTTTGTTATCTTCTTTCTCTTAACAAATGATGTTTCTTAGTTTCTTCACACCCCCACCTTTTTGAAATGACAAAGGGGGAGAAAGATATGTCTTCTTTTGACAACAGGGAGAAGGCATGTCTTACATGAAGCAAAGAAGCGTGTCCATGTAAAAGGGAGAAGGTAAATGGGAGAAGACATATATGTGTAGAACATATATGAGTAGAAGACATAGTTTCTATAAATGTTATGAAAGCTAACCACGCAGGAGATATTGCATCAATTGAGGGGGAGTATGAAAACTCCACACGCATCAATTGAGGGGAAGCATATGAACTCCATTCTATTGAAACCCCTAGGTTTCTCCGAAGGTATGATTTTACGTACAAGCTTTCAATACATTTATGGAATGGTTTGTCATCTTCAAAAAGGGGGAGAATGTTGACTCAAGGTCAATTAGGTCAATGTTGACTCAAGTCTAAATTGACTAAACTCTTGTTTTGATGATGACTAACCATTCCACATATTGGTGTCTAATGCTTCTACATTGAGTTATTTCATATTAGGTTTAGACACACTCCAAATGCCCTATCTTGCGCATATCAAATTGGAGAAAAGACAAGTCAAAATAGCTACAAGTGTGCAATTTGGGATCTCTATGTAAATGACCTTAGAATTGCTTTGTAATCACTTGTAATGATTGTATGACTTGTAATTAAGCTTAGAAAATTTATTGGGACACAAAAATGCATCATTTGTACAGTTTTATGAAAATTCCAAAATACCCATAACAGGGATTTTGTCGGCCGAATTCCAAACTCGGCCGATCCATATATTCTGGAATTTTCTGGGCAATCGGCCGAGTTACCAACTCAGCCGATCCCTGTTCGGTCGAGTTTCTATGGTGGGAAACTCGGCCGATCCACTGATCGGTCCAAGTTGAAAGTCGACCGATCGGCCGAGTTTCTCCAAGGAAACTCGGCCGACAGTCTATCTTTCAGACTTGTCTTTTAGTGGTTCGGCCGAATTACCTTTATGTAAACTCGGCCGATCAGACTGTACTGGAATGCAGAAAAAGCAGTTCTAGCCGTTGTGGAGTTGCAATAAGTGAAAATAGATCCGTTGCAAGCCACAAAACGGCTAGTTTTCGTTCTCAAGTGTTCCCAAAGGCTAAGAGGCATCCCCAGCTATAAATAGGACCCCTTGGGCTTCATTCCAAGGTTGAGCATTCATTGCAAACTCTTTATGAGGTTCCTATTCTATAGTTGAGTGCTTCCTACAGCCTCCTCTCTCTCTCTAAGCTTAATCACTTGCTACATCCATTAGAGTGAGTAGGAGATTTGTAAGAGAGCTAGTTTCTACTTGTATATCTTGTGAGGCTCTCACTTCCACCACCTCCCCATCTCTCATTTCCTATCTTGAAGATGAAGGTTCTCTCCCTTGTCCAAGAGAGGTGAAGAAGAACAAGGGAAGGAGTCCCTTGGTGAAGATCAAGGCCGAAGACTTGGAGCTAGAGTGGGTAAGCCCTTGGAGAAGGCAGAAGACTCAAGCTCAAGTGGGTAAGTCCTTGGTGGAAAGCTTCTCCGAGTGAAGGTGAAGTCAAAGGCGGAAGATCCAAGAAGAGTGGGTAATTCCTCTAAGGCCGAAGACTTGTGCAAGAGTGGGTAAGTCCTTGGAGAAGGCCGAAGACTCTTGCAAAGTGGGTAAGTCCTTGGTAAGGTTGAAGACTCTTTGTATTGGATAGGTAAGTCCTTTGTTGGTCTTGTAATTGTAAGTCTTATAAGTAAATATAAGAGTGCAATTGGTTGAAGTCCTAGAGGTTGACCTCTCTAGGCAAGTGGACTGACACACTTCTAGTTTGAAGTGTGGAACCACTCTAAATAGCTTGTCTAATTGGTGCATGTTCAATCTCTCTTATCCTTGCTATGCATGATTTAGTTGCACTCAAATTACCTATTTAGCAACCTTATCGTGTCATATAATTTGAAGGTTTAATGAATTTTGTTTAAGTGCTTTCAGCTCTATTCACCCCCCCTCTAGAGCACCTAAGTCACCCATCTAGGATCCAACAAGTGGTATCAGAGCAGGTCTTCTCCAAGCATACTTCTACAAGTAGGAGAAGATGGGTGACTACCTAGGAGGGAGACTCTCGACCAGCCTTCCAATCTTCAATGGGAGCAACTTCCTCTATTGGAGAAGAAGACTTCAATTCTTCATCCAAGGATCAAGTCTCGAGATGTGGCAAATGGTGAACAGCCCATACATTCTACCAAAGACAAACATTGAAGAATGGGATGAAGCCACCTTGATGAAAGCAACCTTGAATGCTAGAGCCATGCACATCCTATATGCCTCCATGACCCCCACCGAGTTCAACCGGATTTCCTCTTGTGAGACGGCCTATGAGGTATGGAGAAAGCTTTGCATCACTTATGAAGGGACAGATCAAGTGAAGGAAAGCAAAGTCTACATGCTCAAAGGGTTGCTTGAGAACTTCAAGATGGGAAAGGAGGAGAGCATAGCCAACATGTACTCAAGGCTCAACACCATCTTGAATGGTCTTGATGTTCTAGGACATCCTATGTCTAGTGGAGAGATCAACTCAAAGATCCTTAGAACTCTCCCCAAGAGATGGGAATCCAAGGTGACTTCCATTGAAGAAGCAAGGTCGCTTAGGGATATTCCTATTGAAGAGCTCATTGGAAATCTACAAGCACATGAAGCCACACTTGACAAGAGGGAGGAAGTAGAAAGACAAGAGAAGAAAGAGCTAAAGAGAATGAAGAAGGCTGAAATGAAGGCTCAAATTGAAGCTATCATGGAACAAGTCTCTCCATCCTCTCAAGCTAAAGAAGATGCCATGTACTCCAAGGGTCGACTCTACAAAGGCAAGTCCTCCTCCATCCGGTGCTTCACATGTGGAAAGAAGGGTCACTACAAGGAAGATTGCCCACAAGGCAAAAAGACCCATCTTCACAAGAAGAAATGGCAATCAAGCTCAAGTGGCTCCTCCAACTCAAGCTCAAGTGAAGATTCAAGTGAAGGATCAAGCTCAAGCTCAAGTGATGAAGGAGAATGCCATTTTGCTCTTATAGCATCAACAAGTGAAGACTCAAGTGAGGTAAACCTAGACTCGTTAGATAAAGAATCTTTAATTACTATTATTCATGATATTTGTGCCTCTTATAAGTCTTCTAAAAAGAAAAAGAAAAAGCTTGCTAAAATTGTTGATAATTTGCATATAGAACTAGATGATCTTGAATATGCAAATTCTTGCTTGCTTATTGATAAAAATGATTGTCTTAGCCAAGTAGACTCTCTTAAAATTGAAAATGCTAGTTTACTTGATAAGATTAAATTTCTAGAATCTCAACCTCTCTTGCCTAATTCTAATGAAGAGCATACTTTAATTGTTGATTCTCTCATGCATGACATTGATGTTCTTAAATCTGAAAACAAAAACCAAGATTTGGTTTTGCATGAATTAGAACTAGAAAATGCTTCCTTGCTTGCTAAAATCAATGGGCATGTATCTTGCTCTAGTTCTACTAGTAGAGAGAATGATGTTTCTTCTCTTCATATTGATAAAGACTCTTATGAAACTAAAACTCTTTGCTTAGGAAATCTTTTGCATGCTAGAGAAAATATCAATAATTTGTCTTCTACTATTGCTTCTCTTAAGCATGATAATGATAGTTTGAGATCTTCCTTGCAAAGATTCTTAGTTGGTAAAAAGAGTCTTAATGATATCCTACACCATACTACTAAACAAATTGGTAGACATGGTTTAGGGTATGATAGTAGTCAAGGGAACAACAAAGATAAAGGACCTCCAATGTTCAATGGAGAATCCTCTAGTTCCAAGACTATGGGCACATGCAACTATTGCAATGATTATGGTCATTATTCTTCATGTTGTCCTATTAGGAAAGCACCCAAGAGCAATAGGATTTGGGTTGCTAAACTAACACCTCCGGACCCAAAAACATGATTGGGGACCATTTCATCTTTCTTCTTGTAGGTACTTGCAAATGGATTGACTTGAGCTATTGAATTGTAAATTGACTTCTCAATCCACATGAAAGAAGAAAGGTGAGATGTGTAGAGGGTGACAACAAGTGAAAAAGCATTGGTAAGCACAAAGGTAAAGGTTTTATTGATTATAACCATTTCTAACTTGTTTTTGTCAAGTTAGTGTGCACTATACATATGGTTTTTGAGTCAAAAGTGGTATTTTGTGTTTCTCTTCACACTCTTGCTCAAAAACTGTTTCTAATGCTTCTATAGTGCATTACTAACTTGATTAGACATGTTTGGATATAGTTTGTATTTTTTAGCATGCCTTTAAATATGTCTTTATGATATATATGTGCTTCTTGACAGCTGCTCTGTCGGCCGAGTTTGCCCTAGTGAAACTCGACCGATAGGCACCAATGGGTGTTGCCAGCAGTTGTCATCGGCCGAGTTGCAAATGCACAGAACTCGACCGATTACACTGTGCACAGAATATAAAGTTGGCTTATTGGATGAGAATTTCCCTCTCAACTAGATTTTCTCAACCAATAGCCTTATTCTTTGGCACTCCCTTGGTACCTTTATATATGCATATTGCCATGTTCTAAATTGCATATCTTGCTTACAACTCTATCTCTCTAATTGCTTTAAATTGATATTTCTATATCTTGCAATTACTTGCTTTGAGTTGTTTTGCAGGTTTTGATGATGATCTCTTTGGATCTCTTGGTTGTGTCTAAAATCGCTTCCGTTGTACTCTAACTTGCTACATCTATCTAGGTGTATATCTTGTTTTGATACAACCTTGAGGTTCATAGGGGTAATCATCTTATGGTGAGGATGCATATCTAGTGAGTTATATCCTTTCATGCTTCTAAAATTGCATATCTCTTTGTTTGGATATATCTCTACATCTAATCATAGCTTGCTTTATCTTGTGTATCTCTTGCTATGATCTAGATCCTACTAGTAGTCCTAACTTGTGATATCATCTACTAGTAGTTCACATACATGTAGTTCTAACCCTGTCAATAAGTGGTATACTTGATCATCTATATGTTATGTTTGTATCTTGTCTCATACATGCTCAAGATTGTTCTTTAAAGTGCTTATCTACTATCTTGAGTTGCTTGCATAACATTGTGATGCAGGGTTCATAGATCTACATGATATGTAGAAATTGGAGTATTTTTTTGGATTTTATGCAGATTTGCTCCAATTTCAGTTTTTGGTGCAAGACTGGTGTTTTTCATGCAGAAACGGCCTTCTAAGCAAGACTCATTGCTTCGCCATGAGCTCTGGTGGTTTTTGATCAAACTCCATCATCTTGAGGGTCAAAATTGCAACTTATTTTTTTTGTAGCACTTCATCTTGCATCTTGGGTTGTTCAAGTATATGCTTTAACTTGCTTTTCTTTCTATGCTTGGACAAGCCCCTATCTGTGCTCTTCTACTCTCCTTATATAACTTTTGTTATCTTCTTTCTCTTAACAAATGATGTTTCTTAGTTTCTTCACACCCCCACCTTTTTGAAATGACAAAGGGGGAGAAAGATATGTCTTCTTTTGACAACAGGGAGAAGGCATGTCTTACATGAAGCAAAGAAGCGTGTCCATGTAAAAGGGAGAAGGTAAATGGGAGAAGACATATATGTGTAGAACATATATGAGTAGAAGACATAGTTTCTATAAATGTTATGAAAGCTAACCACGCAGGAGATATTGCATCAATTGAGGGGGAGTATGAAAACTCCACACGCATCAATTGAGGGGAAGCATATGAACTCCATTCTATTGAAACCCCTAGGTTTCTCCGAAGGTATGATTTTACGTACAAGCTTTCAATACATTTATGGAATGGTTTGTCATCTTCAAAAAGGGGGAGAATGTTGACTCAAGGTCAATTAGGTCAATGTTGACTCAAGTCTAAATTGACTAAACTCTTGTTTTGATGATGACTAACCATTCCACATATTGGTGTCTAATGCTTCTACATTGAGTTATTTCATATTAGGTTTAGACACACTCCAAATGCCCTATCTTGCGCATATCAAATTGGAGAAAAGACAAGTCAAAATAGCTACAAGTGTGCAATTTGGGATCTCTATGTAAATGACCTTAGAATTGCTTTGTAATCACTTGTAATGATTGTATGACTTGTAATTAAGCTTAGAAAATTTATTGGGACACAAAAATGCATCATTTGTACAGTTTTATGAAAATTCCAAAATACCCATAACAGGGATTTTGTCGGCCGAATTCCAAACTCGGCCGATCCATATATTCTGGAATTTTCTGGGCAATCGGCCGAGTTACCAACTCAGCCGATCCCTGTTCGGTCGAGTTTCTATGGTGGGAAACTCGGCCGATCCACTGATCGGTCCAAGTTGAAAGTCGACCGATCGGCCGAGTTTCTCCAAGGAAACTCGGCCGACAGTCTATCTTTCAGACTTGTCTTTTAGTGGTTCGGCCGAATTACCTTTATGTAAACTCGGCCGATCAGACTGTACTGGAATGCAGAAAAAGCAGTTCTAGCCGTTGTGGAGTTGCAATAAGTGAAAATAGATCCGTTGCAAGCCACAAAACGGCTAGTTTTCGTTCTCAAGTGTTCCCAAAGGCTAAGAGGCATCCCCAGCTATAAATAGGACCCCTTGGGCTTCATTCCAAGGTTGAGCATTCATTGCAAACTCTTTATGAGGTTCCTATTCTATAGTTGAGTGCTTCCTACAGCCTCCTCTCTCTCTCTAAGCTTAATCACTTGCTACATCCATTAGAGTGAGTAGGAGATTTGTAAGAGAGCTAGTTTCTACTTGTATATCTTGTGAGGCTCTCACTTCCACCACCTCCCCATCTCTCATTTCCTATCTTGAAGATGAAGGTTCTCTCCCTTGTCCAAGAGAGGTGAAGAAGAACAAGGGAAGGAGTCCCTTGGTGAAGATCAAGGCCGAAGACTTGGAGCTAGAGTGGGTAAGCCCTTGGAGAAGGCAGAAGACTCAAGCTCAAGTGGGTAAGTCCTTGGTGGAAAGCTTCTCCGAGTGAAGGTGAAGTCAAAGGCGGAAGATCCAAGAAGAGTGGGTAATTCCTCTAAGGCCGAAGACTTGTGCAAGAGTGGGTAAGTCCTTGGAGAAGGCCGAAGACTCTTGCAAAGTGGGTAAGTCCTTGGTAAGGTTGAAGACTCTTTGTATTGGATAGGTAAGTCCTTTGTTGGTCTTGTAATTGTAAGTCTTATAAGTAAATATAAGAGTGCAATTGGTTGAAGTCCTAGAGGTTGACCTCTCTAGGCAAGTGGACTGACACACTTCTAGTTTGAAGTGTGGAACCACTCTAAATAGCTTGTCTAATTGGTGCATGTTCAATCTCTCTTATCCTTGCTATGCATGATTTAGTTGCACTCAAATTACCTATTTAGCAACCTTATCGTGTCATATAATTTGAAGGTTTAATGAATTTTGTTTAAGTGCTTTCAGCTCTATTCACCCCCCCTCTAGAGCACCTAAGTCACCCATCTAGGATCCAACAAGTGGTATCAGAGCAGGTCTTCTCCAAGCATACTTCTACAAGTAGGAGAAGATGGGTGACTACCTAGGAGGGAGACTCTCGACCAGCCTTCCAATCTTCAATGGGAGCAACTTCCTCTATTGGAGAAGAAGACTTCAATTCTTCATCCAAGGATCAAGTCTCGAGATGTGGCAAATGGTGAACAGCCCATACATTCTACCAAAGACAAACATTGAAGAATGGGATGAAGCCACCTTGATGAAAGCAACCTTGAATGCTAGAGCCATGCACATCCTATATGCCTCCATGACCCCCACCGAGTTCAACCGGATTTCCTCTTGTGAGACGGCCTATGAGGTATGGAGAAAGCTTTGCATCACTTATGAAGGGACAGATCAAGTGAAGGAAAGCAAAGTCTACATGCTCAAAGGGTTGCTTGAGAACTTCAAGATGGGAAAGGAGGAGAGCATAGCCAACATGTACTCAAGGCTCAACACCATCTTGAATGGTCTTGATGTTCTAGGACATCCTATGTCTAGTGGAGAGATCAACTCAAAGATCCTTAGAACTCTCCCCAAGAGATGGGAATCCAAGGTGACTTCCATTGAAGAAGCAAGGTCGCTTAGGGATATTCCTATTGAAGAGCTCATTGGAAATCTACAAGCACATGAAGCCACACTTGACAAGAGGGAGGAAGTAGAAAGACAAGAGAAGAAAGAGCTAAAGAGAATGAAGAAGGCTGAAATGAAGGCTCAAATTGAAGCTATCATGGAACAAGTCTCTCCATCCTCTCAAGCTAAAGAAGATGCCATGTACTCCAAGGGTCGACTCTACAAAGGCAAGTCCTCCTCCATCCGGTGCTTCACATGTGGAAAGAAGGGTCACTACAAGGAAGATTGCCCACAAGGCAAAAAGACCCATCTTCACAAGAAGAAATGGCAATCAAGCTCAAGTGGCTCCTCCAACTCAAGCTCAAGTGAAGATTCAAGTGAAGGATCAAGCTCAAGCTCAAGTGATGAAGGAGAATGCCATTTTGCTCTTATAGCATCAACAAGTGAAGACTCAAGTGAGGTAAACCTAGACTCGTTAGATAAAGAATCTTTAATTACTATTATTCATGATATTTGTGCCTCTTATAAGTCTTCTAAAAAGAAAAAGAAAAAGCTTGCTAAAATTGTTGATAATTTGCATATAGAACTAGATGATCTTGAATATGCAAATTCTTGCTTGCTTATTGATAAAAATGATTGTCTTAGCCAAGTAGACTCTCTTAAAATTGAAAATGCTAGTTTACTTGATAAGATTAAATTTCTAGAATCTCAACCTCTCTTGCCTAATTCTAATGAAGAGCATACTTTAATTGTTGATTCTCTCATGCATGACATTGATGTTCTTAAATCTGAAAACAAAAACCAAGATTTGGTTTTGCATGAATTAGAACTAGAAAATGCTTCCTTGCTTGCTAAAATCAATGGGCATGTATCTTGCTCTAGTTCTACTAGTAGAGAGAATGATGTTTCTTCTCTTCATATTGATAAAGACTCTTATGAAACTAAAACTCTTTGCTTAGGAAATCTTTTGCATGCTAGAGAAAATATCAATAATTTGTCTTCTACTATTGCTTCTCTTAAGCATGATAATGATAGTTTGAGATCTTCCTTGCAAAGATTCTTAGTTGGTAAAAAGAGTCTTAATGATATCCTACACCATACTACTAAACAAATTGGTAGACATGGTTTAGGGTATGATAGTAGTCAAGGGAACAACAAAGATAAAGGACCTCCAATGTTCAATGGAGAATCCTCTAGTTCCAAGACTATGGGCACATGCAACTATTGCAATGATTATGGTCATTATTCTTCATGTTGTCCTATTAGGAAAGCACCCAAGAGCAATAGGATTTGGGTTGCTAAACTAACACCTCCGGACCCAAAAACATGATTGGGGACCATTTCATCTTTCTTCTTGTAGGTACTTGCAAATGGATTGACTTGAGCTATTGAATTGTAAATTGACTTCTCAATCCACATGAAAGAAGAAAGGTGAGATGTGTAGAGGGTGACAACAAGTGAAAAAGCATTGGTAAGCACAAAGGTAAAGGTTTTATTGATTATAACCATTTCTAACTTGTTTTTGTCAAGTTAGTGTGCACTATACATATGGTTTTTGAGTCAAAAGTGGTATTTTGTGTTTCTCTTCACACTCTTGCTCAAAAACTGTTTCTAATGCTTCTATAGTGCATTACTAACTTGATTAGACATGTTTGGATATAGTTTGTATTTTTTAGCATGCCTTTAAATATGTCTTTATGATATATATGTGCTTCTTGACAGCTGCTCTGTCGGCCGAGTTTGCCCTAGTGAAACTCGACCGATAGGCACCAATGGGTGTTGCCAGCAGTTGTCATCGGCCGAGTTGCAAATGCACAGAACTCGACCGATTACACTGTGCACAGAATATAAAGTTGGCTTATTGGATGAGAATTTCCCTCTCAACTAGATTTTCTCAACCAATAGCCTTATTCTTTGGCACTCCCTTGGTACCTTTATATATGCATATTGCCATGTTCTAAATTGCATATCTTGCTTACAACTCTATCTCTCTAATTGCTTTAAATTGATATTTCTATATCTTGCAATTACTTGCTTTGAGTTGTTTTGCAGGTTTTGATGATGATCTCTTTGGATCTCTTGGTTGTGTCTAAAATCGCTTCCGTTGTACTCTAACTTGCTACATCTATCTAGGTGTATATCTTGTTTTGATACAACCTTGAGGTTCATAGGGGTAATCATCTTATGGTGAGGATGCATATCTAGTGAGTTATATCCTTTCATGCTTCTAAAATTGCATATCTCTTTGTTTGGATATATCTCTACATCTAATCATAGCTTGCTTTATCTTGTGTATCTCTTGCTATGATCTAGATCCTACTAGTAGTCCTAACTTGTGATATCATCTACTAGTAGTTCACATACATGTAGTTCTAACCCTGTCAATAAGTGGTATACTTGATCATCTATATGTTATGTTTGTATCTTGTCTCATACATGCTCAAGATTGTTCTTTAAAGTGCTTATCTACTATCTTGAGTTGCTTGCATAACATTGTGATGCAGGGTTCATAGATCTACATGATATGTAGAAATTGGAGTATTTTTTTGGATTTTATGCAGATTTGCTCCAATTTCAGTTTTTGGTGCAAGACTGGTGTTTTTCATGCAGAAACGGCCTTCTAAGCAAGACTCATTGCTTCGCCATGAGCTCTGGTGGTTTTTGATCAAACTCCATCATCTTGAGGGTCAAAATTGCAACTTATTTTTTTTGTAGCACTTCATCTTGCATCTTGGGTTGTTCAAGTATATGCTTTAACTTGCTTTTCTTTCTATGCTTGGACAAGCCCCTATCTGTGCTCTTCTACTCTCCTTATATAACTTTTGTTATCTTCTTTCTCTTAACAAATGATGTTTCTTAGTTTCTTCACACCCCCACCTTTTTGAAATGACAAAGGGGGAGAAAGATATGTCTTCTTTTGACAACAGGGAGAAGGCATGTCTTACATGAAGCAAAGAAGCGTGTCCATGTAAAAGGGAGAAGGTAAATGGGAGAAGACATATATGTGTAGAACATATATGAGTAGAAGACATAGTTTCTATAAATGTTATGAAAGCTAACCACGCAGGAGATATTGCATCAATTGAGGGGGAGTATGAAAACTCCACACGCATCAATTGAGGGGAAGCATATGAACTCCATTCTATTGAAACCCCTAGGTTTCTCCGAAGGTATGATTTTACGTACAAGCTTTCAATACATTTATGGAATGGTTTGTCATCTTCAAAAAGGGGGAGAATGTTGACTCAAGGTCAATTAGGTCAATGTTGACTCAAGTCTAAATTGACTAAACTCTTGTTTTGATGATGACTAACCATTCCACATATTGGTGTCTAATGCTTCTACATTGAGTTATTTCATATTAGGTTTAGACACACTCCAAATGCCCTATCTTGCGCATATCAAATTGGAGAAAAGACAAGTCAAAATAGCTACAAGTGTGCAATTTGGGATCTCTATGTAAATGACCTTAGAATTGCTTTGTAATCACTTGTAATGATTGTATGACTTGTAATTAAGCTTAGAAAATTTATTGGGACACAAAAATGCATCATTTGTACAGTTTTATGAAAATTCCAAAATACCCATAACAGGGATTTTGTCGGCCGAATTCCAAACTCGGCCGATCCATATATTCTGGAATTTTCTGGGCAATCGGCCGAGTTACCAACTCAGCCGATCCCTGTTCGGTCGAGTTTCTATGGTGGGAAACTCGGCCGATCCACTGATCGGTCCAAGTTGAAAGTCGACCGATCGGCCGAGTTTCTCCAAGGAAACTCGGCCGACAGTCTATCTTTCAGACTTGTCTTTTAGTGGTTCGGCCGAATTACCTTTATGTAAACTCGGCCGATCAGACTGTACTGGAATGCAGAAAAAGCAGTTCTAGCCGTTGTGGAGTTGCAATAAGTGAAAATAGATCCGTTGCAAGCCACAAAACGGCTAGTTTTCGTTCTCAAGTGTTCCCAAAGGCTAAGAGGCATCCCCAGCTATAAATAGGACCCCTTGGGCTTCATTCCAAGGTTGAGCATTCATTGCAAACTCTTTATGAGGTTCCTATTCTATAGTTGAGTGCTTCCTACAGCCTCCTCTCTCTCTCTAAGCTTAATCACTTGCTACATCCATTAGAGTGAGTAGGAGATTTGTAAGAGAGCTAGTTTCTACTTGTATATCTTGTGAGGCTCTCACTTCCACCACCTCCCCATCTCTCATTTCCTATCTTGAAGATGAAGGTTCTCTCCCTTGTCCAAGAGAGGTGAAGAAGAACAAGGGAAGGAGTCCCTTGGTGAAGATCAAGGCCGAAGACTTGGAGCTAGAGTGGGTAAGCCCTTGGAGAAGGCAGAAGACTCAAGCTCAAGTGGGTAAGTCCTTGGTGGAAAGCTTCTCCGAGTGAAGGTGAAGTCAAAGGCGGAAGATCCAAGAAGAGTGGGTAATTCCTCTAAGGCCGAAGACTTGTGCAAGAGTGGGTAAGTCCTTGGAGAAGGCCGAAGACTCTTGCAAAGTGGGTAAGTCCTTGGTAAGGTTGAAGACTCTTTGTATTGGATAGGTAAGTCCTTTGTTGGTCTTGTAATTGTAAGTCTTATAAGTAAATATAAGAGTGCAATTGGTTGAAGTCCTAGAGGTTGACCTCTCTAGGCAAGTGGACTGACACACTTCTAGTTTGAAGTGTGGAACCACTCTAAATAGCTTGTCTAATTGGTGCATGTTCAATCTCTCTTATCCTTGCTATGCATGATTTAGTTGCACTCAAATTACCTATTTAGCAACCTTATCGTGTCATATAATTTGAAGGTTTAATGAATTTTGTTTAAGTGCTTTCAGCTCTATTCACCCCCCCTCTAGAGCACCTAAGTCACCCATCTAGGATCCAACAAGTGGTATCAGAGCAGGTCTTCTCCAAGCATACTTCTACAAGTAGGAGAAGATGGGTGACTACCTAGGAGGGAGACTCTCGACCAGCCTTCCAATCTTCAATGGGAGCAACTTCCTCTATTGGAGAAGAAGACTTCAATTCTTCATCCAAGGATCAAGTCTCGAGATGTGGCAAATGGTGAACAGCCCATACATTCTACCAAAGACAAACATTGAAGAATGGGATGAAGCCACCTTGATGAAAGCAACCTTGAATGCTAGAGCCATGCACATCCTATATGCCTCCATGACCCCCACCGAGTTCAACCGGATTTCCTCTTGTGAGACGGCCTATGAGGTATGGAGAAAGCTTTGCATCACTTATGAAGGGACAGATCAAGTGAAGGAAAGCAAAGTCTACATGCTCAAAGGGTTGCTTGAGAACTTCAAGATGGGAAAGGAGGAGAGCATAGCCAACATGTACTCAAGGCTCAACACCATCTTGAATGGTCTTGATGTTCTAGGACATCCTATGTCTAGTGGAGAGATCAACTCAAAGATCCTTAGAACTCTCCCCAAGAGATGGGAATCCAAGGTGACTTCCATTGAAGAAGCAAGGTCGCTTAGGGATATTCCTATTGAAGAGCTCATTGGAAATCTACAAGCACATGAAGCCACACTTGACAAGAGGGAGGAAGTAGAAAGACAAGAGAAGAAAGAGCTAAAGAGAATGAAGAAGGCTGAAATGAAGGCTCAAATTGAAGCTATCATGGAACAAGTCTCTCCATCCTCTCAAGCTAAAGAAGATGCCATGTACTCCAAGGGTCGACTCTACAAAGGCAAGTCCTCCTCCATCCGGTGCTTCACATGTGGAAAGAAGGGTCACTACAAGGAAGATTGCCCACAAGGCAAAAAGACCCATCTTCACAAGAAGAAATGGCAATCAAGCTCAAGTGGCTCCTCCAACTCAAGCTCAAGTGAAGATTCAAGTGAAGGATCAAGCTCAAGCTCAAGTGATGAAGGAGAATGCCATTTTGCTCTTATAGCATCAACAAGTGAAGACTCAAGTGAGGTAAACCTAGACTCGTTAGATAAAGAATCTTTAATTACTATTATTCATGATATTTGTGCCTCTTATAAGTCTTCTAAAAAGAAAAAGAAAAAGCTTGCTAAAATTGTTGATAATTTGCATATAGAACTAGATGATCTTGAATATGCAAATTCTTGCTTGCTTATTGATAAAAATGATTGTCTTAGCCAAGTAGACTCTCTTAAAATTGAAAATGCTAGTTTACTTGATAAGATTAAATTTCTAGAATCTCAACCTCTCTTGCCTAATTCTAATGAAGAGCATACTTTAATTGTTGATTCTCTCATGCATGACATTGATGTTCTTAAATCTGAAAACAAAAACCAAGATTTGGTTTTGCATGAATTAGAACTAGAAAATGCTTCCTTGCTTGCTAAAATCAATGGGCATGTATCTTGCTCTAGTTCTACTAGTAGAGAGAATGATGTTTCTTCTCTTCATATTGATAAAGACTCTTATGAAACTAAAACTCTTTGCTTAGGAAATCTTTTGCATGCTAGAGAAAATATCAATAATTTGTCTTCTACTATTGCTTCTCTTAAGCATGATAATGATAGTTTGAGATCTTCCTTGCAAAGATTCTTAGTTGGTAAAAAGAGTCTTAATGATATCCTACACCATACTACTAAACAAATTGGTAGACATGGTTTAGGGTATGATAGTAGTCAAGGGAACAACAAAGATAAAGGACCTCCAATGTTCAATGGAGAATCCTCTAGTTCCAAGACTATGGGCACATGCAACTATTGCAATGATTATGGTCATTATTCTTCATGTTGTCCTATTAGGAAAGCACCCAAGAGCAATAGGATTTGGGTTGCTAAACTAACACCTCCGGACCCAAAAACATGATTGGGGACCATTTCATCTTTCTTCTTGTAGGTACTTGCAAATGGATTGACTTGAGCTATTGAATTGTAAATTGACTTCTCAATCCACATGAAAGAAGAAAGGTGAGATGTGTAGAGGGTGACAACAAGTGAAAAAGCATTGGTAAGCACAAAGGTAAAGGTTTTATTGATTATAACCATTTCTAACTTGTTTTTGTCAAGTTAGTGTGCACTATACATATGGTTTTTGAGTCAAAAGTGGTATTTTGTGTTTCTCTTCACACTCTTGCTCAAAAACTGTTTCTAATGCTTCTATAGTGCATTACTAACTTGATTAGACATGTTTGGATATAGTTTGTATTTTTTAGCATGCCTTTAAATATGTCTTTATGATATATATGTGCTTCTTGACAGCTGCTCTGTCGGCCGAGTTTGCCCTAGTGAAACTCGACCGATAGGCACCAATGGGTGTTGCCAGCAGTTGTCATCGGCCGAGTTGCAAATGCACAGAACTCGACCGATTACACTGTGCACAGAATATAAAGTTGGCTTATTGGATGAGAATTTCCCTCTCAACTAGATTTTCTCAACCAATAGCCTTATTCTTTGGCACTCCCTTGGTACCTTTATATATGCATATTGCCATGTTCTAAATTGCATATCTTGCTTACAACTCTATCTCTCTAATTGCTTTAAATTGATATTTCTATATCTTGCAATTACTTGCTTTGAGTTGTTTTGCAGGTTTTGATGATGATCTCTTTGGATCTCTTGGTTGTGTCTAAAATCGCTTCCGTTGTACTCTAACTTGCTACATCTATCTAGGTGTATATCTTGTTTTGATACAACCTTGAGGTTCATAGGGGTAATCATCTTATGGTGAGGATGCATATCTAGTGAGTTATATCCTTTCATGCTTCTAAAATTGCATATCTCTTTGTTTGGATATATCTCTACATCTAATCATAGCTTGCTTTATCTTGTGTATCTCTTGCTATGATCTAGATCCTACTAGTAGTCCTAACTTGTGATATCATCTACTAGTAGTTCACATACATGTAGTTCTAACCCTGTCAATAAGTGGTATACTTGATCATCTATATGTTATGTTTGTATCTTGTCTCATACATGCTCAAGATTGTTCTTTAAAGTGCTTATCTACTATCTTGAGTTGCTTGCATAACATTGTGATGCAGGGTTCATAGATCTACATGATATGTAGAAATTGGAGTATTTTTTTGGATTTTATGCAGATTTGCTCCAATTTCAGTTTTTGGTGCAAGACTGGTGTTTTTCATGCAGAAACGGCCTTCTAAGCAAGACTCATTGCTTCGCCATGAGCTCTGGTGGTTTTTGATCAAACTCCATCATCTTGAGGGTCAAAATTGCAACTTATTTTTTTTGTAGCACTTCATCTTGCATCTTGGGTTGTTCAAGTATATGCTTTAACTTGCTTTTCTTTCTATGCTTGGACAAGCCCCTATCTGTGCTCTTCTACTCTCCTTATATAACTTTTGTTATCTTCTTTCTCTTAACAAATGGTGTTTCTTAGTTTCTTCACACCCCCACCTTTTTGAAATGACAAAGGGGGAGAAAGATATGTCTTCTTTTGACAACAGGGAGAAGGCATGTCTTACATGAAGCAAAGAAGCGTGTCCATGTAAAAGGGAGAAGGTAAATGGGAGAAGACATATATGTGTAGAACATATATGAGTAGAAGACATAGTTTCTATAAATGTTATGAAAGCTAACCACGCAGGAGATATTGCATCAATTGAGGGGGAGTATGAAAACTCCACACGCATCAATTGAGGGGAAGCATATGAACTCCATTCTATTGAAACCCCTAGGTTTCTCCGAAGGTATGATTTTACGTACAAGCTTTCAATACATTTATGGAATGGTTTGTCATCTTCAAAAAGGGGGAGAATGTTGACTCAAGGTCAATTAGGTCAATGTTGACTCAAGTCTAAATTGACTAAACTCTTGTTTTGATGATGACTAACCATTCCACATATTGGTGTCTAATGCTTCTACATTGAGTTATTTCATATTAGGTTTAGACACACTCCAAATGCCCTATCTTGCGCATATCAAATTGGAGAAAAGACAAGTCAAAATAGCTACAAGTGTGCAATTTGGGATCTCTATGTAAATGACCTTAGAATTGCTTTGTAATCACTTGTAATGATTGTATGACTTGTAATTAAGCTTAGAAAATTTATTGGGACACAAAAATGCATCATTTGTACAGTTTTATGAAAATTCCAAAATACCCATAACAGGGATTTTGTCGGCCGAATTCCAAACTCGGCCGATCCATATATTCTGGAATTTTCTGGGCAATCGGCCGAGTTACCAACTCAGCCGATCCCT
>CAVNZW010000219.1:0-2500 GCA_963693085.1 Alisma plantago-aquatica
GCATTCGGAGAAGGTGTTTCCGGACCCATGCCTTGGTGGCCGACCGTTGCACCGTGGGTGCACAACCGGGGGGTGGTCACCGCACGCCACCGGCACGGTGCAACTTTGCTCGACCAAGATTGTTCCATATGCCTTATAATGGTCCCAAAGGAGCCTCCAACAAGTTTGGTTGCATTCGGAGAAGGTTTTTCCGGACCCATGCCTTGGTGGCCGACCGTTGCACCGTGGGTGCACAACCCGTGGGGTGGTCACCGCACGCCACCGGCACGGTGCAACTTTGCTCGACCAAGATTGTTCCATATGCCTTATAATGGTCCCAAAGGAGCCTCCAACAAGTTTGGTTGCATTCGGAGAAGGTTTTTCCGGACCCATGCCTAGGTGGCCGACCGTTGCACCGTGGGTGCACAACCGGGGGTGGTCACCGCACGCCACCCACACGGTGCAACTTTGCTCGACCAAGATTGTTCCATATGCCTTAGAATGGTCCCAAAGGAGCCTCCAACAAGTTTGGTTGCATTCGGAGCTCGTTTGTCTGCTTAACCAAAACGGCCTCCCGTTGGGCAGTTGAATGTCTACCCTTCATGTTTCTGTAAATGTGCGCCGGTCTATGGTATGGGGGTAGTCCACGGACCGATTTTGGGATTTGGGATTAATGGATAGTCATCCATATAATGATGCCTAACGACTATTTGTCGAGTCAATTTCACAATTGCTGCACCCGCTTGAGGTGTTTGTGCACTCGTGTGCGCTGGTTGCGACCATTTTAGAACTGGCTTGTTGGATTTGCGAGAATTGCAGAACTGGCTTGTGGGATTTGCGAGAATGAGCTGTGCAATTGCGACAAATGACATATACATATATATATACATATATATATCAAGATCTTTGAAGAAGAAGAAGAATGAATGAATGATGATGATGATGATGACAAAGCAACCGGAATGCCAATTGCTGGCTGGTCGAGCTGCACGACCATGTGGCGTGATGTGAGAACCTTGTGTGCGACTGTCCGGTATATGTATCGCCAACCCGTGGGGCATCACAAACACGTTCGGATGATGGGATATTACATGTTGGTTTGGGGTTATGCGCCACGGTCGAGTCGTATCCACGCATTGCCTCACCCACTCAAATGTGACTTCTGGGGAGGCATTTGAAAGTATACCTATTGGTTTGAGGGTTATGCGCCACGGTCGAGTCGTATCCACGCATTGCCTCACCCTCTCAAATGTGACTTTTGGGGAGGCATTTGAAACTATACCTATTGGTTTGGGTTGTATGCTCCACGGTCGAGTCATATCCATGCACTTGAATGTGACTTCTGAGCCTCGGTCGAGTCGTATCCACGCATTGCCTCGTGCACTCAAATGTGACTTCTGGGGAGGCTTTTGAACGCATACCCTTCACGTTCTTGTAAACGTGCGCCAATCCATGGTATGGGGGTGGGGATGCTCGGGGTGCCCAGGGGCCTCGAGCGATAGCTGTGCTATGGATTGCCCGCGGTGGCTCTCCACTAGCTATAGCTATGGAGTTGACCTTGCAACTGTCCAGCAATCGTGTTGCCTCTCGAGTTTATGGTTGCGTAATTATCCCACCCCTCGCACCATCGATTGCTTGCCGGTTGCCCTTTCCATCAAATGCCTCGTGCGGGGCTGCTGATGGCATTGTGGTCGGCTCCGCGTTGCCTTTCGGGTTGGTTGTCGTCCATGTTTTGCTTTTCACGCTTGATTCAGTCTATGCACCAAATTAGATCCATCGTGGCAGGTTGATTCATTTCCCTGTTGTGGTGGACGAATGCGGGGCTTGGGTTGAGTCCTTCGTGAACAGCCGAATGTGGTTGGCTGCAGTCCATGTTTTGCTTTTCACGTTTGATTCAGTCTATACACCAAATTAGATCCATCGCGGCAGGTTGATTCATTTCCCTGTTGTGGTGGACGAATGCGGTGCTTGGGCTTGAGTCCTTCGTGAACAGTCGAATGTGAGACTCGGAAATATAACGTGCCGCCAAGCACCTCGCCTACTGCCGTGGGACATCGCTCCGTCCGTAAGGGTTGTTGCCTCCGAGTTTCTTGAGTGATGTCCTCTTCAGTGAGCTTCGTGCATGACGACCCGGTATATCGATTGCTTTTCAGGCTCAGTTCAGTCTTAGCTCCGCAGGGCTCCATGGCTGCAGGTTGATTAGTTTCCCTATGGTTGTGGACGAATGTGATGCTTTGGTTGAATTTTGCTTGACGAGCGTGACGTGAGGATACACTAATATAACGGGCCGCCAGGCACCTCGCCAACCGTTGGCGACATTACTCCGTCGGTATGGGTTGTTGCCTTTGGGATTTATTGAGTGATGTCTCCTTCGGTGAGCCTTGTGCGTGACTGCCCGTTATATGTATCACCAACCCGTGCGGCAACGCACAAAATGTGGGATGACGGAATGCTTGCATGCATAGCGGCTCTCGCTTGCGGGGCTTGCATTGCTGCACTCGCTTGCGGGCCTTGCACTTTG
>CAVNZW010000219.1:12500-17500 GCA_963693085.1 Alisma plantago-aquatica
GAATGTTTGTCCAGACCCATGCCTTGGGTGGTGGCCGTTGCACCATGTGTGCACAACCCGGGGGGTGGTCACCGCACGCCACTGGCACGGTGCAACTTTGCTCGGATGAGATTGTTCCATATGCCTTATAATGGTCCCAAAAGAGCCTCCAAGAAGTTTGGTGGCATTCGGAGAAGGTGTTTCCGGACCCATGCCTTGGTGGCCGACCGTTGCACCGTGGGTGCACAACCGGGGGGTGGTCACCGCACGCCACCCACACGGTGCAACTTTTCTCGACCAAGATTGTTCCATATGCCTTAGAATGGTCCCAAAAGAGCCTCCAAGAAGTTTGGTGGCATTCGGGGAAGGTTTGTCCGGACATGTGCCTTGGGGGCCGGGCAGTGCACCGCATGTGCTCAACCGTGGGTGGTAAACGCCTGCCGTTAGAACGGTGCAACGTTGCTCGCATGAGATTGTTCCATATGCCTTAGAATGGTCCCAAAAGAGACTCCAAGAAGTTTGGTGGCATTCGGGGAAGGTTTGTCTGGACATGTGCCTTGGGGGTCGGGCAGTGCACCGCATGTGCTCAACCGTGGGTGGTAAACGCCCGCCGTTAGAACGGTGCAACTTTTCTCGCATGAGATTGTTCCATATGCCTTATAATGGTCCCAAAAGAGCCTCCAAGAAGTTTGGTGGCATTCGGGGAAGGTTTGTCCGGACATGTGCCTCGGTGGCCAGCCGTTGCACAGTGTGTGCACAACCGGGGGTGGTCATCGCACGACACCGACACGGTGAAACTTTTCTCGGATGAGATTGTTCCATATACCTTAGAATGGTATCAAAAGAGCCTCCAAGAAGTTTGGTGGAATTCGGGGAATGTTTGTCCAGACCCATGCCTTGGGTGGTGGCCGTTGCACCATGTGTGCACAACCCGGGGGGTGGTCACCGCACGCCACCGGCACGGTGCAACTTTGCTCGGATCAGATTGTTCCATATGCCTTATAATGGTCCCAAAAGAGCCTCCAAGAAGTTTGGTGGCATTCGGAGAAGGTGTTTCCGGACCCATGCCTTGGTGGCCGACCGTTGCACCGTGGGTGCACAACCGGGGGGGTGGTCACCGCACGCCACCCACACGGTGCAACTTTGCTCGACCAAGATTGTTCCATATGCCTTAGAATGGTCCCAAAAGAGCCTCCATGAAGTTTGGTGGCATTCAGGGAAGGTTTGTCCGGACAGGTGCCTTGGGGGCCGGGCAGTGCACCGCATGTGCTCAACCGTGGGTGGTAAACGCCCGCCGTTAGAACGGTGCAACTTTTCTCGCATGAGATTGTTCCATATGCCTTAGAATGGTCCCAAAAGAGCCTCCAAGAAGTTTGGTGGCATTCGGGGAAGGTTTGTCCGGACATGTGCCTCGGTGGCCAGCCGTTGCACCGTGTGTGCACAACCGGGGGTGGTCATCGCACGACACCGACACGGTGCAACTTTGCTCGGATGAGATTGTTCCATATACCTTAGAATGGTATCAAAAGAGCCTCCAAGAAGTTTGGTGGAATTCGGGGAATGTTAGTCCAGACCCATGCCTTGGGTGGTGGCCGTTGCACCATGTGTGCACAACCCGGGGGGTGGTCACCGCACGCCACCGGCACGGTGCAACTTTGCTCGGATGAGATTGTTCCATATGCCTTATAATGGTCCCAAAAGAGCCTCCAAGAAGTTTGGTGGCATTCGGAGAAGGTGTTTCCGGACCCATGCCTTGGTGGCCGACCGTTGCACCGTGGGTGCACAACCGGGGGGTGGTCACCGCACGCCACCGGCACGGTGCAACTTTGCTCGACCAAGATTGTTCCATATGCCTTATAATGGTCCCAAAGGAGCCTCCAACAAGTTTGGTTGCATTCGGAGAAGGTTTTTCCGGACCCATGCCTTGGTGGCCGACCGTTGCACCGTGGGTGCACAACCCGTGGGGTGGTCACCGCACGCCACCGGCACGGTGCAACTTTGCTCGACCAAGATTGTTCCATATGCCTTATAATGGTCCCAAAGGAGCCTCCAACAAGTTTGGTTGCATTCGGAGAAGGTTTTTCCGGACCCATGCCTAGGTGGCCGACCGTTGCACCGTGGGTGCACAACCGGGGGTGGTCACCGCACGCCACCCACACGGTGCAACTTTGCTCGACCAAGATTGTTCCATATGCCTTAGAATGGTCCCAAAGGAGCCTCCAACAAGTTTGGTTGCATTCGGAGCTCGTTTGTCTGCTTAACCAAAACGGCCTCCCGTTGGGCAGTTGAATGTCTACCCTTCATGTTTCTGTAAATGTGCGCCGGTCTATGGTATGGGGGTAGTCCACGGACCGATTTTGGGATTTGGGATTAATGGATAGTCATCCATATAATGATGCCTAACGACTATTTGTCGAGTCAATTTCACAATTGCTGCACCCGCTTGAGGTGTTTGTGCACTCGTGTGCGCTGGTTGCGACCATTTTAGAACTGGCTTGTTGGATTTGCGAGAATTGCAGAACTGGCTTGTGGGATTTGCGAGAATGAGCTGTGCAATTGCGACAAATGACATATACATATATATATACATATATATATCAAGATCTTTGAAGAAGAAGAAGAATGAATGAATGATGATGATGATGATGACAAAGCAACCGGAATGCCAATTGCTGGCTGGTCGAGCTGCACGACCATGTGGCGTGATGTGAGAACCTTGTGTGCGACTGTCCGGTATATGTATCGCCAACCCGTGGGGCATCACAAACACGTTCGGATGATGGGATATTACATGTTGGTTTGGGGTTATGCGCCACGGTCGAGTCGTATCCACGCATTGCCTCACCCACTCAAATGTGACTTCTGGGGAGGCATTTGAAAGTATACCTATTGGTTTGAGGGTTATGCGCCACGGTCGAGTCGTATCCACGCATTGCCTCACCCTCTCAAATGTGACTTTTGGGGAGGCATTTGAAACTATACCTATTGGTTTGGGTTGTATGCTCCACGGTCGAGTCATATCCATGCACTTGAATGTGACTTCTGAGCCTCGGTCGAGTCGTATCCACGCATTGCCTCGTGCACTCAAATGTGACTTCTGGGGAGGCTTTTGAACGCATACCCTTCACGTTCTTGTAAACGTGCGCCAATCCATGGTATGGGGGTGGGGATGCTCGGGGTGCCCAGGGGCCTCGAGCGATAGCTGTGCTATGGATTGCCCGCGGGTGGCTCTCCACTAGCTATAGCTATGGAGTTGACCTTGCAACTGTCCAGCAATCGTGTTGCCTCTCGAGTTTATGGTTGCGTAATTATCCCACCCCTCGCACCATCGATTGCTTGCCGGTTGCCCTTTCCATCAAATGCCTCGTGCGGGGCTGCTGATGGCATTGTGGTCGGCTCCGCGTTGCCTTTCGGGTTGGTTGTCGTCCATGTTTTGCTTTTCACGCTTGATTCAGTCTATGCACCAAATTAGATCCATCGTGGCAGGTTGATTCATTTCCCTGTTGTGGTGGACGAATGCGGGGCTTGGGTTGAGTCCTTCGTGAACAGCCGAATGTGGTTGGCTGCAGTCCATGTTTTGCTTTTCACGTTTGATTCAGTCTATACACCAAATTAGATCCATCGCGGCAGGTTGATTCATTTCCCTGTTGTGGTGGACGAATGCGGTGCTTGGGCTTGAGTCCTTCGTGAACAGTCGAATGTGAGACTCGGAAATATAACGTGCCGCCAAGCACCTCGCCTACTGCCGTGGGACATCGCTCCGTCCGTAAGGGTTGTTGCCTCCGAGTTTCTTGAGTGATGTCCTCTTCAGTGAGCTTCGTGCATGACGACCCGGTATATCGATTGCTTTTCAGGCTCAGTTCAGTCTTAGCTCCGCAGGGCTCCATGGCTGCAGGTTGATTAGTTTCCCTATGGTTGTGGACGAATGTGATGCTTTGGTTGAATTTTGCTTGACGAGCGTGACGTGAGGATACACTAATATAACGGGCCGCCAGGCACCTCGCCAACCGTTGGCGACATTACTCCGTCGGTATGGGTTGTTGCCTTTGGATTTATTGAGTGATGTCTCCTTCGGTGAGCCTTGTGCGTGACTGCCCGTTATATGTATCACCAACCCGTGCGGCAACGCACAAAATGTGGGATGACGGAATGCTTGCATGCATAGCGGCTCTCGCTTGCGGGGCTTGCATTGCTGCACTCGCTTGCGGGCCTTGCACTTTGCGCCTACCACGATCCAATCGTGTCCACGCATTGCCTCAGGAACTCAAATATGACCTCTGGGGAGGCATTTGAATGTCTACCCTTCACGTTCGTGTAAACGTGCGCCAATCCATAGTATGGGGGTGGGGATGCTCGGGGTGCCAAGGGGCCTCGAGCGATAGTTATGCTGTGGATTGCCCGCGGGTGGCTCTCCACTAGCTATAGCTATGGAGTTGACCTTGCAACTGGCCAGCGATCGCGTTGCCTATTGAGTTTATGGTTGCGTAATTATCTCACCCCTCGCACCATCGATTGCTTGCCAGTTGCCCTTACCATCAAATGCCTCGTATGGGGCTGCTGATGGCATTGTGGTCAGCTCCGTGTTGCCTTTCGGGTTGGTTGTCGTCCATGTTTTGCTTTTCACGCTTGATTCAGTCTATGCACCAACTTAGATTCATCGCGGCAGGTTGATTCATTTCCCTGTTGTGGTGGACGAATGCGGTGCTTGGGCTGAGTCCTTCGTGAACAACCGAATGTGGTTGGTTGTCGTCCATGTTTTGCTTTTCACGTTTGATTCAGTCTATGCACCAAATTAGATCCATCGTGGCAGGTTGATTCATTTCCCTGTTGTGGTGGACGAATGCGGGGCTTGGGTTGAGTCCTTCGTGAACAGTCGAATGTGGTTGGCTGTAGTCCATGTTTTGCTTTTCACGTTTGATTCAGTCTATGCACCAAATTAGATCCATCGCGGCAGGTTGATTCATTTCCCTGTTGTGGTGGACGAATGCGGTGCTTGGGCTGAGTCCTTCGTGAACAGTCGA
>CAVNZW010000220.1:0-94000 GCA_963693085.1 Alisma plantago-aquatica
AGGGTTGCACAATGTGTGCACCCTCATATATATAATACTGAAAGAATTACAGAGAGGTCCATATATAAAAGAGAAATAACAAAACAAATAGCAGGCTATGTAAAACATGAAATATATAATGTAACACTCCCCCTCAAGTTGGAGCATAGATGTCAATCATGCCCAACTTGTCCATCAGTGTGCAGAACTGTTTCTTCGCCAACAGCTTGGTGAAGATATCAGCAACTTGATCTTCTGATCTCGTGAATGGAGTGCATATCTTGCCAGCAAGAATAGATTCTCTGATAAAGTGGCAGTCAACTTCAATGTGTTTGGTGCGCTCATGATGGACATGATTATTTGCAATGAAGATGGCAGCTCTGTTATCACAGTGCATAGGAATGGCCGAAGAAGACTCAATCCCAAACTCTTTCAGGAGAGAACATACCCTCAGTAACTCACAGGCAGTATGGGCCATGGCCCTGTACTCAGCTTCAACACTAGACCTGGCAACAACATTCTGTTTCTTGCTCCTCCAAGTAACAAGATTGCCTCCTACAAAAGTACAGTAACCGGAGGTAGATTTTCTATCAACTTTGCTGCCTGCATAATCAGAATCAGAATACCCTTCAAGAACACAGTGTCCATTCTTTTTATAATGAAGTCCCTTGCCAGACGACTTTTTTAAGTATCTCAGGACTTGACATACATCATCCCAATGACACTGTTTGGGTTTGTCAAGGTACCTGCTAAGAAGACCCACTGCAGTAGCAATATCAGGACGAGTAACAGTTAAATAAATCAATTTACCAATCAACCTCCTGAATTTTTTATGATCAGCAAACCAATGTTTTAGAAAGCGCGAAGCGCGAAGCGTGCGGATTGCCCTCCTTGAAGCGGAAAGCGGGAAGCGGGTTTTGAAGCGGATAAAAGCGGGCGCTTTTTGAAAAAGCGGTTCACATTGTTTCATATTGATTTGTAAAATTTTTGTGATCATCCTACCACCAACAAACAGAAATATTACTCAAAAATCAAGTATTTTGAATAATATTTCACCACTACAAATGACTTTCATAGATCAAAATGGTTCTGAATAACAAAAGTAAATGTTTACAAGCTAAAAAGCAAAGAAACTTCAAAGAAAACCATAGTCCTCGCTCGTAGAGCGAGTGAAAACAAACTCATCATCTAAAGATGCCTCAATGTCATTAAGATCATTGTCAACATCCATGTAGTTGTCATCATCACCATCAGATTCAACATCACCATACTCCTTGTTTGTTTTTTTCTTTGCATCCACTTTTGAAGTAGTCACCCTTGTGCTTTTCATAGTCTCTGCCACTTCTTCTGCCCCACTAGCTTTTGCAACTTCTCCCCAAGTAAGTCCAGCACCTGGATAGATTTCTTCTTCATCTGGGTCTAGCTGTACCATCCAATCTTTAGCCTTGTCTCTATCTTGAGACTCTATTGGATCATAATCTTTTTCGGCTTTCTCCTTCCGCTCCTTGAGTTTGGCATTAAATTGAATGAATACCAATGCTTCAAGCCTCTTCACATCCAACCTATTTCTCCGTTTTGTATGAATCTAAGCAAGAAATAGATTATTAACATAAATAATTAATCATACATAGTCATTTTATAATAGTAAATTACTAAGGGTTGCTTATATTACCATCTCGAAGGTGCTCCAATTCCTCTCACATCCTGACGACGAACAAGTTAGATTCAACACTCGGATGGCCATTTTTTGCAAGTAAGGTGTATCACAACCAAAATTAATCCACCATTGAACTGTAGGGTAGGTGTAAATTGAAATTAGTAAGGCATGATCTATTTAACAAAAAAGAGTTAAGACCCTTCTATAGCCCATACCTGGATTCATGTTGATGTCATTTCGTTGTCGAATAGCAGCTGCTCTTCCAAAAGAACCTGACCCATCCCGATAGGCTGGTAACTCCTTCTTCATGATGATGCCATCTTGGATATCTTGCTCAGGGTAGAATGTCTCAATGCACTCTATGAGACCATCCATAATCGAACCAGTACTATCGATGTCAGGGTCTCTCCAATACAAAAATGGGTTCAAATAATAACCTATATGATTTGAGTGTTAGTAACTTAGTATAACATGAATAATATTCATTGAATATCGAATTTCATCAAACTAATTGCGCAAAAGAGTGGTGGTGTTCAACTACCTGCAACATGTAAGGGTCGATTCAGCTTTTTGTCCCATTTTTCTTCCACTATCTGAAACACCTGCTTGCGAAGCGGCTCATCATTAGCTAACTTTGTATCTAGTTCATCGAGTGTGGCGACCATAGCTTGTTGTATGTAGCCCATAGCAGGTGTTTTATCCCCATCAACCAGTCGTAGAACATTGACAAGCGGTTTGAAAATTTTAAGCACTAACTGAACTCCTCTCCAAAATTGGGACCCACCAACAGTAGCTGCAGCCTTAATGCCCTCATGACTCTTCGAGAATTTGCATTTGAGCCATTCTTCAGAAACGAACATCCTTCTTAAATTGGACATGTTTTTTTAAGAGACTTTCTAAACTCAAAAATGCTGTAGCAAATCTAGTAACACCCGACCTAACTAGATCACGTCCCAAGAAGCTTCTCATGATACTGAGAGTTAGGTGATGGCTGTAGATAAAAATAGTGAGTGTTTTTGCCTTTTTAACGACATTTTGTACCCGGTGCAACTTTCCGATCGCCTCCAACATCAAGTCGATGCTGTGTGCGGCACATGGGGTCCAAAAGATCATTGGTCGCTTCTCCTTCAGCTGGTGACCCGCGGCAAAATTAGTTGCAACATTGTCACTAACCACCTGGACAACGTTCTCCTCTCCAACTTCTTCAATAGCATCATCGACAAGGTTGAATATGTAGTCTGCATTGTGTATTTGACCTGAACAATCAACTGCCTTGAGAAAATAGGTCCCGTAACGACTATTGACGCATATATTCATGATACTTCTATTGCGTCTGTCTGTCCAAGCATCTGTCATCAAAGAGCATCCAGACCGTTTCCACTCTTCCCTATGTATTGCAAGGGCTTCTTTGGTAGTTTCCACCTCCTGCCTGAGTAACGGTTCCCTCAACTCATAATAGGAAGGTCCCTTCAAATCAGGTCCAAACTGACCTATAGCTTCCAACATCACTTGGAAGCTGTTGAGGTTAACAGTATTCATTGGGATCCCTAATTACAAAAAACAAACAATAATTACAATTAGGGTTCTAAAATTTTTGAATCTACTAGCATAATAGAAATCTACGAGCACGAATTAGGATTTTACCAGCCTCATAAATCCATCGAGCAATATATTGACATGTCCTAGCCCTTCGCTCTTTTCCTAACTTATTCGGTATTGTTGGTTGCTTAGATACCTACCTGTCTTTGACAATATCTTCTGGGTTTCTAAAGAAATAAGTGTCAAGCTGACCTACAACTTTCGACTTCTTCCTCTGTGAATCCCCAATATCGACAAAGTCATCTGCACTTTTGTCAATGTCGACATCACCACGCAAATCTTTCAACTCTTGAGCCCTCTTGTTCTTCTTTGCAGCAAACTTTTCCAAATACTCAGTAATTTCCGTCTTCACCTCGGGAGGAACCTTCTTGCATGCGTCGACATCTCCACGTTGGCCTGCAAGATGTTTCTTCAATCGGAAAATTCCACCCGTTGATATATGATCACAGAAGTTGCATTTAACTTTCTCCCTTCGGGCTGGATCTGGAAGAGTGCAATACTTCCACCCGGGATCATTTGATTTAGCCGACATTTGAGCACCACCGACCATACTAATTGTGATTGACAAAACAATAATCAGTGATTGAGTAGTCATTATTGATACTCAATTATTAAACAGTATAGTGAAACTGTGAAATTGAATATTTGTAATTGTAATCGTAAATTAGTATGATACTAATAGTATCCAATTAGTCAATTACTGATATTTCACTCACATCATACATATCATGTAAATTACTGTTACTGTTTTAAGAGTATTGCATCTTGTTCAGTGTTGATGTTAGTAACATCATGTTACTGGCTTACTGATGTATGTTACTCGTTCAAAATTCATCAATCACCATTGATTTACTGATAAAAGTTTTATCATAAAACAGTAGTATTGCAAATTTGCAATTACTCGTTCATTAAATGACTGAAGTCACTTCAGTGAAGTGAAATACCTGGTTCAAAACAGTAGTACTGATTACTGAAATTACTCATTCAAAATGTATGCAATCTGTGATAAATGGTAGTACCGTAGTAGCATGGAAAAGGCTGAAAAGCAGCACAGCAGTTTTCATACGGATCTAAGTGTAAAAACTAAAAAATTAAGCTACTATCAAGCATTCAAGCTACTGATCAATTAAAAATAAATTACTAGGGACGTTGATAGTAGGTGACTACTGACTAGGTAATTACTGACTAGGGACGTTGATAGTAGGTGACTACTGACGATGGATGATTTCATAATCATATAGCATTGGAACAACAACACAACAATTTTCTTTCATACGTATCAGATAGCAATGGCTATTAGCAATAGCATTAGCAAGGAAGATTAAGCAGCAAGGAAGAGTTAAGTTTTAATTAAGTGATTCACCGTACACATACAGGGTCAGGAAACGGATTGAGAGGAAGAGTTAAGTTTTAATTAAGTGACATACTTCAGTAGGAATCAGATTGTAAGATTCATAACAGGGTAGGAATCGGATTGTGTTTTAAATTACAAATTCGCTTCATAACAGTACCATACTGTAGGGTACTTTAAGTACCGTAATGTAGGAATGTAGGAATGTAGGATAGAAGAGACAAGAGAGAAAAGAAAAAAGAAGAACAGGGTTGAGAAGAAGACCAGAAGAACAGGGTCAGGAAACTTACTTGACGTGGACGACTTTCCTTGGGGCGTCTGCCGCGTCTCTGCTAGCCAATGGCGCCTTCAACTTCAAGGGACTCCACCGTTGTCTTCTGGTAGCTTGCCGCCTTCAAGGGCCTCCGCCGGTGTTGTAGGTTGCCGCTGGTCTGCGTCCAGGCACTGCTCCGCGTCAAGGGGCTGCCGGGCTGCTTTGCGTTTGTCCGGCTTGAAGCGCTGCTGTGCGCCGGAGTTCGTTGCTTCACCGTGAAGAAGGTCCGTGCGGGAGAGGGCTTTTATTAAGCCTGTTGTCGCCATTGGGACTCCTTTCCGCATCGGGAAAGTCCGCTAGGGCAGCGGCAGCGGCTGAAGGAAACGAGGAGTCGCCTTGCGTATCTATCGGGGACTCTTCAGGAACAAAACGCCAAGTTATCGGCTTATTGCAAGGCAACGGGCCTTTTTTGCCCCCATGCGGGCGCTCCTGCCGCTTAAGCGCACTCAACAAAAGCGGCCCAAGTCCCGCTAAAGCGGCCCACAGCGGCCGCTACAGTTAAAACCGCTCTTTCGTCGCAATACAGTGAATCGCAGCGGGTAATGTGCTCTGCCGCTAAAGCGGGCGCACGAGCCGCTTTTTTAATAAGTGCAGCAAACACAGAAGAGGAATCATCATCCCAATTCACATTGGGATCAAGAGGAGTATCCGCAGGTCTTGCTCCAAGCATACTAGTCTCCTGCAGAATATCAAGAACATACTTTCTCTGAGAAAGCACCAGGGCATTAGAGGTTCTGGAGACCTCTATGCCAAGAAAATACCGAAGTCTGCCCAAATCTTTTGTAGCAAAGTGCTTGCCCAGATGATCTTTGGTAGCCTGAATACCAAGAGAGTCGTTGCCAGAAATAATAATGTCATCAACATATACAATCAGAACAGTAATACCTGCTGAAGTCTTTTTTGTGAACACAGAGTGGTCAACCTGTGACCTCAGAAAACCAAAATCAATCATGATCCTGCTCAACTTATCAAACCAGGCACGAGGACTCTGCTTGAGCCCATAGATAGACTTCTTAAGCATGCATACTTTGTGAGACTCCCCCTGAGCAACAAACCCAGGAGGTTGCTCCATATACACTTCTTCCTGCAAGTCACCATACAGAATAACATTTTTCACATCAAGGTGCAGAAGAGGCCAGTTCAGATTCACAGCAACAGATAGGAGAATCCTGACAGAGTTAAGGCGAGCAACAGGAGAAAAATTCTCAAAGTAATCAATGCCATATGTCTGAGTATAGCCCTTTGCAACTAACCGTGCTTTCAACCTCTCAACCGTACCATCAGGTTGATATTTTACGACACATACCCACCTGCAGCCCACAAGCTTACACTGAGGAGGTGGATCCACCAGCTCCCAAGTGTCTCTGTCAGTAAGAGCAATCATTTCTTCTTTCATAGCAAATGTCCAAACAGTACTTTTCAATGCATCCTGAACATTCTTAGGTACAACCACAACAGATAAAGCATATACAAAATTGCTAGAATGAGTATTCAAATGAGCAGTAGATACAAACTGAGCAATGCTATGAGAAGTGCAGGAACGAGTACCCTTTCTGAGTGCAATAGGTATGTCAAGGTCAGAGTGTACCTCAGGTGAAGCAGAACTTTCTAGAGGAGAAGATTGGTTGCCTTGGGGGGGGTACTTGCGTAGAAGGTGCTCTATTCCTGCGCTGGTAAACAATAAGAGGATCTTGAGTTTCAGTAGTCACAGTGTCAGTAATGTCAGACACACAGTCAGAAATAACAAGCAAAGGAGAGGCAAGAATGTCTGTCTGCAAACTATCTCCTGCTGAAGAATAATACGGTGTATCTTCAAAAAAGACAACATCACTACTAGTAAACCATTTTCTTGTACTGGGATTATAACACTTGTAACCCTTCTGAGTTCTAGAATAGCCCAGAAAAATGCATTTAGCAGCTCGAGGAGACAATTTATCAGAAGCAGGTCCAAGTAATCTGACAAAGCAGGTACACCCAAAAATTCTAGGAGGCACAGCAAACAAAGAAGTCTCAGGTTGCAGAACTTGTATAGGAATCTTATTTCCAATAACAGACGATGGCATCCTATTAATCAGAAAACACGCAGTCAAAATAGCCTCAGGCCAATAGGAGCGGGGCACATGAGAATGCATCATGATAGTCCTGGTAACTTCTAATAAGTGTCTATTTTTTCGCTCAGCGACACCATTTTGTTGTGGGGTATAGGCACATGAAGTCTGGTGGAGCGTACCAACAGATTTACAGAAAACCGCCACTTCTTGCTAAACAAACTCTAAAGCATTATCGGTGCGGAAAACTTTAACAGGCAAACCAAACTGTGTTTTTATTTCAACAAAAAAGTATTTGATAGTAGACAGCACTTCAGACCTATTTTTTAATAGAAACAACCAAGTAGTCCTAGAAAAGTCATCAATAAATAGAATGAAATATTTGTAACCAGACAAACTCGGTACATGGCATGGACCCCATACATCAGAGGGAACAAAATCAAAAATGTTTTTACTGCTCACAGTACTACGTCTAGGATACACAGTACGAGTCTGTTTTCCCAGCTGACAAGATTCACACTGAAAATTACAACTGCCAATATCAGAAACTAAATGACGCAGCTTCTCTAACGATGGACGTCCTAGCCTGTAGTGCCACTGCAGTGCAAAAACAGAAGCCGATAAAGCAGATACCATAGCAGCTTTCTCTGATCGCGGTAACTGGTCCAAGTAGTAGAGTCCGTCAGCACCTTCATACCCCCAACCAATCTTCGTCCTCGTGCGAAGGTCTTGAAAAATACATGAACCAGGAACAAAAGTCAGGCTACAGTTCAAACTTCGTAAAATTTTGCTGACTGATAATAAGTTCAGAGGAAATCTAGGCACATATAAGGCAGACTTGAGCCAAAACTGAGAAACAATATCACTGTCTCCAAAGACCGAAGACTTTGAGCCATCAGCTAGCATAACAGAAGAGTTACAGACATGTTTAGATAGAGTTTTAAACAGAGATCTATTGCCAGATATATGTGCAGAGGCACCAGAATCTATCACCCATTTGGTATTACCAGAAGTAGAAGGTGAGGAGGAACTCAGGAATGCAATATCATAACCAGAGTATGCAACATGTGCTCCACTAGTAGAAGCAACAGTCGAAGAGCCAGCACACTCAAGAAGGAGACGTTCCACCTTAGCACGAATGTAGTCTGCGGTCGCTCCCGCAGTCGCTGGCTCAGGCGTCGGAGTAACAACCTCAGAAGCAGTAGACGATGAATCAGCAGCAGCATTGGCCCAAGCCGGTTTACCGTACTTTTCCCAACACTTTTCTTCAATATGGTTAGACCGGCCACAGAAGGTACACACACGCTGTCCTTGCTGAGGACGCGCAGCAGCAGGAGGTGAGGCAGCATTAGGGGCTCCTCGTCCAACACCAGATCCACGTCCCCGTCCTGCACCCAGGGGAGGACGGCCATCAGTGGAACGACCACGACCACGACCACGGCCACACCCGGCCCAAGCAGCCAGGGCAGTAGAATCTCCAGTCTCAGGAGACGGTGTCGATGAAGAAAGGCGCTGGAGACGCTGGTAGGCACTCTGCAAAGTAGGGAGCGGATCACTCGCCAAGATCTGATCCACAACGCCAACATATGATTCTGGCAAGCCACTCAGAAACTGTATCTGCTGTAGTTTCGCCCGCTGTTTCTACATAGTCGTCAGATCAGTAGACAGCGGGTGGTAAGTCTCCAACTCACCCCACAGGCCGGTGAAGGTGGAGAAGTAGTCGGAGATGTCAGATCCCGTGAATTGGAGTCACCCCAGTTGCTTGGTTATGTCGAAGACCTTCTTGGGATTCTGACTGTGAGAGTAGGTACTGGCGAGCTGATCCCACATCTGCTTCGCCGTAGGTAGCCTAAGTAAAGTAACACTGATCTTCTCAACGACACTGTTGAGAATCCATGTCATCACAGTCGAGTCTTCACGGACCCAATCATCAAAAGTTTTGACGTCTTTTTCATCCGCGTTCACTGCAGGCTGAGGCGGACCAGTGCGAATCAGATGAGAGTACTTCCCTTGTGATTTGGCATATATCACAAAGGAGCACACCCAAAGCTGGTAATTGCGCCCGTCAAGTTTAACAGTGGTAACTTGACGGCGCGAGTCTCTCCAGAAGTCATCTCCAGAAGACGCCATGAGAACAGGCAGGAAGGCAGGCACAGGCAGGAGTAGTCAGCAGTCAGAGGCAGAAGTACAACACATGGACTAGTAGTAGAAGGTAGAAGATCCACGCATGGATCTTAAAAAAAAATCCACGTAGGGGCAGCAGATGAAGAGAAAAAACCTACGCCAACATGGAGGATCAATCACTCCACCATGAGGCACAGGCAGACAGAGAGGATGAAGCCCGTTACGCCGTCAACGTGCCAGAACTGGAAAGTTACCGATGCTGTCCGGAGATTTCAGAAAGAGAAACGGAGTTAGACGGAGGGTCCTGTGGTGGATTAGGCCACAAGGATGGAGTTTATTAGGGGATTAGAGGTGGATGGAGGGCTGCGGAGGGGTGGACGGCGATCGGTAACGGCGGTGGTACTGTAGCAGCGGTGGTGGTACTGTAGCAGTACTGTAGCGGCGAAAAAAGGAGATTTCGGAGTGTGGTGGCGGCTAGGGTTGGTGGAGATAGGTGGAGATAGGGATTAGGTTTAAGGTGGATCGTCCCGCTCTGATACCATGTGAAAAACAATGAGATTTGGAGAGCTTAGGGTTGCACAACGTGTGCACCCTCATATATATAATACTGAAAGAATTACAGAGAGGTCCATATATAAAAGAGAAATAACAAAACAAATAGTAGGCTATGTAAAACAGGAAATATATAATGTAACATTGACATTGACCTTTGTAACTAGGTAGGCAATACATGGGTTACTTGCGTTTTTGGTGGCGAATGACCAATGGTGCTGGGGGGTTGAAACCTAGGTTTTTTTCCCTCAACGTCGAAGCTTCCATAGTTGTCGATTTGTGGATGTTGTCAAAGCAATAAAGCATTATGATCAAGAAGTGACTTGGAAATCATGTGTACAAAATGGAGTCATCCGTCGAGTTTGCACTTATCAATTATCACCTTCGTGCACTAGGGAAAAAAACTTCATTAAATTGAAGGAAACGAAGTAACATTAGTTGACTTTGAAGTATACTTGGAATAAAATATCCCTCAGATCACATCTTCTTCTTCCTTTGTTTACTTTGCAATAAACAACTATCAATTTTAACCTATGGATTTATTCATTAACGAATTGTCATTTCACACGCCTATAACTCATGTTCAAATTCATCTGACATTCATTGACTGTCTAGTAATCTATATCTAATTAGTTAGTTTACTTTGTATATTTTACTCGTATGTTACATATCAGTTAAGAGGGACTCTGCACTAAGTATCTGATGGTTAAATATTCCTTTTCCCGTGATACTATTTTACAGTACCTTCTACATCACTCTTAACGCATGAAGAACTTAGATCTGTTTGCTAGGAATGAAGAAGGGCTATTTTTTTTGTTGTTTTGTATCCAATGGCAGCCTTTCAGTGTGTGTGCGTCTATGTATATATAGATAGAGAGATAGAGAGAGAGACAACTTATTTATGATATTTAGATGATGAAACAAGAATGTAGATATAACTTATGTAATCAAACTCTTAATCAAATATATACCTCATACAGTACTATCATGCACTATTCTGCGACTTAATTGATTTGTTAATTATGCCTCTTACAACATTCATTGGAGTCACGTCTAAGCTCAGTTTTTGCAAGTATTGGAACCTCAAATTCAGATAGTAAGTTATCACCAAATAAGGAAATACAATTTAGATTTTACACCGAGTTAGAAAACTTACAACTTAGAAGAAAATATTGAATTATATACCTGCTTTATGCAATGAATGCAAAAGCATATTTGTCCAACGCTTGTCTACAATTGACAAGCATTGTGCATTGTACCTAGGAGCTGCTTTTTTATATACACCACCATTAGTTGCATTACATCATACAACTATGGCATTGTTGCAGTTTTGTTACCATCTACCAACTTCAATACTTTGACAATGAGTTCCGTTATTCGTAGGATCTCTGTCACCTTATCCCAGAAAGCATGACTGACGATCAATTCCTCAATCCTTTTGCCAATCGGGGTGTTGTGCTCCTTCATGAAGGTCTACTCCATGCCATTGAAGAGCCTCCTAAGTCCATCCCTTTTGGACTTTAATGAATGCGGGACCAAGTAATTTGTTGCAAATCTTGCTACTCCCGATCTAACTAGATCGCCTCTGCAGTACTCAGGCGCCTCATTGCATTTAGCAAAAAGGAATTGTTGTAAATGAAACCCGTGATCAACCTACCATAAGTTGTCAAGAATTTGGTGTAATCAATTGTGCCTATGTCCTTAAGAATCAAATCTATGTAGTGGGTAGCACATGGTTTCCAGTGGACCATATATCTCTTCATTATAATCGACCTTCTTGAAGTTAGAGCCATTGTCAGTTACTATTTGAACCACATTCTCAACCCTAACATGCCTGATGTATGTTTTCATTAGCTTCTTGATGTATTTGTAATTCCTAATTTCACTAGAAGCATCAACATAGTCTAGAAAAAAGTCGATTCACAACAATGCGCAAGAAAGTTAATAATTTGCTTTCTGTCTCACTGGTCTACCCATCACACATGAGTGTAACACCATATTTAGACCACAATTGTTTCTGGTCTGAAATCCATGCTTGTAGATCTTTCTTCTCTTGGGGAAGATACTTGTTCATTAATTCATTTGCAGTCCCAGCCTTGATGTCTCTACCAATCTCCCTCATCACATGTACCATATGTTGGAGATAGGGTCCAGTTGCAACATGCGGAGTAAAAAAGAACTTACACATTGCCTTGCCAACCTTCTCTTTTGCCCTAGTGAACATTGCATTTAGTTCCTTTTCCTATCATCGTGCTTCCTAACCTTGGAATGCTTCAATCTAGCAGTAGTAGAATATAAAGGTATATCAATGGTTCCTTTTAATTTTTTAGCTGAGCAGGTTGATCTTCATCATCATATAGGTCAACAACAAGAACACGTGTTGCAGCCCTACTGCCTCCACCTACACCAGATGGCCCATATCTCATAATTCGCGCTGCCTCCTCCCTACCCCACTCACTTTTGTGAGATTCTCTAAGAGCCCGTCTATACATACAATGTGTATACGATGTATCACACCCCAAATGATATATGATATACCATATCATCATCTGATTCAACAACTTAACAATTAACATGTCGGCCTTACATCAAAGAGTGTATTTGTGTAAGACTTTTCAATCTCCTTCAACTTTTTTGTTTTTCTCTCTTTGCACCCATCAACTTTTGGAGTCATTCCTAACACCTTTAAGGACACTTCTGGCACATAGCCACATTTTTCTCACCTCCAGTAATATGACGCTTGAATCTAGTGGTTCCCCTCTACCAATTGTTTTCTTACAGTAGTTGCAAATAATCTTTCCCCTACCAGGAACAAACATGACTCCATGCAACACCCACGTCCTTCATTGTAGCTTGATCGACCCCAACACCCTCAACCTGCTTGAATCGAAGACATCTTCTCTAAAGTCAACAATCAACACTGCAAAAAGGTAAACAAATGCTGTATCACTATTTAGTAACTCAAAAGTGCTAGAAATGTACAATACTAATATGAAATAAATAACCCATTGTGAACAAAATAACTTTATTTTATGTAATATAGAAACAAACCCAATGTTTTAAACAAGGAAGAACAAATCCGATTTTGACACCGTTTCGGTGGGCACAAAAACAAAAATTTTGACAAATTTTGACAAATGCATTCCTAGCGTTTCGACGACCAAATGATCGAATTATTTAACGAAATTTTACAAGAACGATCTACTCGTGTAGATCTACTCAAATATGCAATAATATTTCATAATAGATATGTGGGGGGGGTGGGGCTCCTCATGTGTAAGTGAAGGAAGCTGAACTGTTTCGATGGGGATTTTGATGGGGATTTTGGGGTTAAATTTAATGGCAAAATGAATGAATTAAGTCATTATAGTTTCTAAGCACAATATATAGACTTAAAGACACAAATTTATGGAAACATAACATGATCTAGGAGATAGGACCTCTAGGTAGGATGGCAGGACCAGTGAAATAAAAAACGGCCAGGCGGGCCGCTTAAGCGCCCATGACCCCCAGCCGCTTAATTTTGCCATTAATCGCCCGCTTAATCATTTTGAACAAAATCACCCGCTTTTTGCCCGCCTCACCCGCTTTTCCCGCTTTTTTCCCGCTTTTTTGCCCACTTTTTTCCCGCTTTTTCCCGCTTTTGTTTAAAAATCCTAATGTAAGCATCTAACATTAATTAATTACATAGCCAAGTAGTATTGACTATAATATACAAAACGTGTATACATTAAATGTTCTATGATATAGCTAGTCCTAATTTAGAATGCATACTTTGTGTGTAAGCTGTAATAATTGGGTACTGCTGTAATGCATCTAAGTAAATATCCTATTGCTCTATTATACTAGTAATGCATGATTAGTTTTACTGATTTCCTTGCTGCTTTCAGTGATTAATGATTGGTACTGCTGGTTAGTATTACTTTAGTGATTACTTTAATTCAATAATTCATAGTTTGTTATATACAATTACTGATCTGCTTGCTGATTTTAGTGATTAGAGATGCTGATTAATAGTAAGTATTGATGAATATTTAGTTAATTACTGATTTGCTGATTAGATATGTATAGAAGTTCCTTATAAATATATTTTTATATACACATACATGTAATTTTGTATAAAAATATATAAAATTTAGACACCTGCTTTTTCAAAAATCGCCCGCTTAATCGCCCGCCTACCGCTTAATCGGTTACAGGGTGCCGTCCGCACGCCTCCCGCTTCCCGCTTTCTAATACATTGGGCAGGACGTAGTACATAAACAATCTTGCAGTGCTATGTGAGTGAGTATTGAGGATGCATGAGACAACTATGGTTTATGTATCTAGTTGAACCATGATGGTTGTCATCCTTCTTGTTGATTATACCTATCAACATATTGGCTTCAGTTTATTTTGTTTTATACAAGCATAGATGTGTTTAAATGTTAATCTCTATACGGCTGCTAGTCATAAAATGCATACTCATGGACTAACTAAAGGTTTGTTCTTGGTCTTGTGCTTTTGTAGCTCGAGTCTATACAAGGCAACCATATAGTTAGAGGTGTGCTTGATAATGGCATACATACAAAATATCTTGGTGGTCATGCTAATTTTTCACACTATCAATACAAATCATGTGACCTAATAAATGAAAGCTAGTGGGTCATCATAGCCATAGATATCACTCCCACACCCTTTTTAAATATTTCCTTAGATCTTTATAGAAGTGGGAGAAATAGGAGAGGTAGAATTAGGCTAGGAAGAGAAGAAACATAACTTAGTTTGCCCCTAACAAAGCCAATGAATCATATAGTAAAATCTGCAGACATCGTACCCCATTTCTTGAAATAATAACTGTGTTTCTCAAAATTTCGTCGAAATGCGGATAAAATGGGCCATTTTTCATCGAAATTTGAAAAAATTGTCGAAATTTCTTTTTTTTTTTGGCGAAATTCCGTACGTGCAGACATATAAGGCCATTTCTATGTTCGATTGATGTTGGCATCAAAATAATTGACGAAATTTCGCCAATTTCGACGAAATTTTGAACATTGGTTTTAAAAATGTTAAGTGGTAAGGTGCGGACAACACATTGTAACTGGTTAAGTGGTAAGCGGGCATTTTTTTTGAAAAAAATGGGTTTTACTTTCCTATATAAATTTATACAAAATTACACATATATGTACACAAATAAATATATTTAGGAGCTTTTTTACGTATTTTAACACACCACAAAAAATATAAAGCACATAAACAATTTCTAACACAACTATAAAACGATGATTGAAAAAATATAAATCTATTACATAAATTTAAGACATGAAGAAATAAATGTATTAGTATTGTACCTGTTGATGGAGCATTTTCAACATAAAAAAAGTTGATCCAATTGAAGAAACAACACAACAACAACATGAAAATAAGGAAACAAGAAATAGTTAATACAATGCTATTGATGATTTATTCATTACTTCCATAGGCATATGCTTGCAATATAATTAAAATTCTTGTGTATGTAGATAGCTAGATGGTAAATAAATAAATATAAAACTAGTAGGCATTAGCTATATTATAGAAAAGAGGATGTGGCCATAGATGCGTAACATAAGTGATCAATCTAATCCCGAAAACATCAAAAGTGTTTGATTATGCCCAACTACCCCAAAACATCAAGAAGTGTAAGTTGTATCCCCAACTATCCCAAAAACATCAAAAGTCTATCCCAAAAACATCAAAAGTGTATCCCTAATTTTTATCCAAAAAACATCAAAAGTGTGTCCACTATCCAAAAAACATCAAACATCCCTACCAGTCTCCCTCTTCCTCCTTCTCTTCTACACTTGAGTAGTCCTCATAGATAGGAGCTTGACCAATAACATCCCCTGTGAAGTCATCTCCCCCCTCAACTCTGGATCAGAATCTTCTTGGTAAGCATGTCTTGTTGCCCTATCTCTTTGTGGATCAAAAGGTGGGTGAGCTGAGCAGGAGGTGTAGGGTGGAGCAGGAGGGGTGGGCTGAGCAGGAGCGGTGGACGAGATGTTTCTTGTAGTTTCAGTATAGACTCTCTCTACAACCCTAGATGCTGCAACTACTTGACCCCATGTGACTCCAACACATGGATATATCTCATCTTCTTCTGCATTGAGATCGACAATCCACTCTTTTGCCTTTTCTCTATAGTCTGACTCCCAAGGGATCCTTCAAAGCTAAATGTTTTTCCTTTTATCTTTTAACAGGAGGTGTGGGATGAGCAGGAGGGCTGGGTTGAGGAGTGGTGGACAAGATGTTTCTTCTAGTTCTGGTATAGACTCTTTGCAACCCTAGATGCTTCAACAACTTGACCCCATGTGACTTCACTACCGGGATAGATCTCATCTTCTTTTGCATTGAGACTGGCAAACCAGTATTTTGCCTTCTCTCTATAGTCGAACTCCAAGTTATCCTTCAAAGCTAAATGTTTTTCATTTTTATCTTTGGCTTTGCACTGGATTGGACATACACTATGTCATTCAACCGCTGCACATCAAGCTTGTTCCTCTTCTTGGTATGTATATGTCAAACAACAATTTATAATGAAAAATGGAATTCAGATAGATATACAATGGATTAGTTTAGCAAAAATTAATTTCTGAAATTGTTTTACTTATTTACCATCTCAAATGTGCTCCAGCTTATTTTACACCCTGAAGATGTGCATGTGAGATGTAGGATCCTAAGGGCCAATCTTTGCAAATGTGGAGTATCATATCCATGATTGGTCCACCACTCCACTATATCATGTAAGCAAGAAACTATTAAGAAACTAAATGTTGGTGAATAATCACATAAAGTGATAAACTATAAAAGTTTTTGCATTACCAGGATCCAAATCAGGATTTCATCTTTATCTTGTGGCACTTGCTTTCCCAAAGGCCCCCATAGCACCTCTATAGGCTGCCAATTCCTGCTCTAGAACAATTTTATCCTGAATCACAAATTCTGGGAAAAATGTGTCTACGCATTCCATTAGGCCCCCCATGACACCTTTTTTGATGTCTAGCTCAGTATCAGTCCAAAAATATTAGGAAAGGATATAACATTATATTAGATATTAAAAAAAAATCACAAGCAATAAATTCATTTACCCGCCAAATGTAAAGATCTATGGAACCTTTTATCCCATTTCTCGTCAACAATGTCTATGACTTTTCTTCAGAAATAGAGGATCCTCAGCCAAGGTCTTTGATAACTCCTTGGCAATAAGCATGCACAAATGTAAAACCCATGGTAGGTTTTTTCTTACTATCAACAAGTCGTAATACCTTCACTAACGGCTTAAAAGTCTTCAAAGAAAACACCACTCTGCTTTGGAACTATGGTGTCGTCACCATAGTGGCAAACCTCTCCCCATCTCCTGTACCAGAGTACCTGCATTCTTCCCACTCAGAAGAACAAAACATATACCTCATCTCATTTCTTTTATCAACCGATCTCTGCATACTCAAATAGGCAGTTGCAAAGCGTGTTATACTAGGCCTAAGTAGGTCACCCTTTGTGTACTTGTTCATCAAACTCAAGGTGCTTCTTCACCCTAGACAGTTTCCCAATACTCTCCAACATTAGATCTACACAATGTGCTGCACAAGGAGTCTACGAATTGTAGGTCTTTTATCCTTCAAAAGTCTTACCAATTGCAATATCAGAGGGGGCATTGTCAGCGACGACCTAAACAACATTGTCCTCTCCAACTTCTCCACCAAGTTGAATTTAAACTCAGCATTGTGGATATCGGCGGATGCATTAATAGCTCTCAAGAAGCTGGTGTCCCTTTTGCATTTCACACATAGGTTCATTATGCTTCTTTCTCTTCTATCTGTCCATGCATCAATCATGATTGAACATCCACACTTCATCCATTCTTCCCTGTGTGTTTCCAATGAGGTCCCAATAAGTCCCACTTCATTCTTCAGAAGAGGCTCATGCAACTCATGGACTGATGGGCCTTGCAGCCTAGGACCAAACCGACCAACTGTCTCCAGCATGACATTGAAACTTTTCAATGTCACTGTGTTCATGGGTATACCTGCAATGTTCATTCATATAAGTACATATATCACCATAGCATGAAGACATTCAAACTTTTCAATGATGTTAAACATGTCTCACATAAAGATTAGTTACTCACCAGCCTGATAAAACCAACGTGCAATGGACTGGACAGTTTTCTTCCTTTCTTCCTTCAACATTTTGTTGAAATTCTCCTGCTTTGACAATCTCCGTTGATTGACAATATTCCTTAGGATCTCTTTTGTAAAATGCATCAATTTGATCCACTACCTTGAGTTTCTTTGCATGGTAACCGATCACCACAACTATTTCATTGTCAGAGCGTTCCCTAATATGGTACTACCATCTCCCTGGCTTCATCTAACTCTTGTCTTTTTTTGCATTCTTTGTTGCAGCTTTATCTAGATATTCATTTATCTCCCTCTTCACTTCTGGCGGTACAATACCACATGTTTCTACATCTCCCCTCCTACAAGCAAATTAATTTTTAAATCTGAAAACCCCTCCTGTATTGATGTGTTTGCAGAAGTTACATCGCAGCCGATCTTTTCGAGATGGATCAGGGCATTCACAATACTTCCAGTCTGGGTCACTTGACCTAGCATTGAGGACATTTTGTTGATATTCAGGGACTTGGATTAGCACTTATATATTATCTGCCATCTAGCAAAATTATACAACAAATAAGTATTAATACATCATTCAACAAGGATTTTACATCACATATTCACGTGTTATATACATAGCTCAACAATAAACAACAGTAAACTACATCACATATCGGCTATTAGTCATACATCACAAAAGTATCATATACAATCAAAATATGCGTTCGATTTATAATTATAGTCTATAGTACTTTGGATTTTATAATTTACTTAATGCTACAGGCTACAACAGTATTAGGATCATCAAAATCAGTAATAGATTAGTACTTATTTATGAAATACGGTAGACTGTAGAAGTAAACAGAGTACGTGATACACTGACATAAACAATGTTTGTACAGTAAAGAGCACAACTCATTAAGAAAATGTCACACACAAAAACAAAATACAAACTTGTATAAGATAAAGAGTATGCAAACAACATAATGGTATACCGAAATACAAACTTGTAAGATATAGAGTACGCAAACAACATAATGGTATACAAACCGTATATTACCAGGGATTTAACTGTAATAGCATTATACCTCGTTTTACGGAGTTTGCATACATGTAGACAGGTAGAAAGGTTGATTAGGAACATATTGAGTTAAGAAAATTAGATATGAGAGCATACCTTTGTGTCTCTTTTTGATGTTATCCTTCCTCATGCCAATTTTAAGGGATTTAGAAAGGAGACATTCTTGCAAGCCTGTTCTTCCGTCTGTTTCATGGAGGCTTCCGTATGATCAATCACCTGATGTTTTGGTAACCCCCTTAGTGTTCTTGTCTTGAGTTTGATTCTTGGAGTATATCTCATATGGATATGGGTCAATAGGTCAAGTGATGCAACCATTCTGTGTCCAAGCAAAAAGAAGGCATTCCTCCATTTGGGAATCAATCGCGATCAAAGTTTTAAAGAGCGGTCTAGGTGGCTGCTTAAGCTTTCCAGCCCGCTAGCCGCCGCCCAAAATTTACCCTAGAAGTTAGATCCCTGACCAAGCTTGCCAACCATAGGTGGCTGCCGGAGACCTGCCTAGAGCACTTCAATCATTCAATGCTCGTCTTCTCCTTCAATTTGGCGCCCACCGGGCCTTTTTTGTGAATAGTATGGAGTAGACCCAGTTTGAGGGCAAGCTCAATTAGTTGTTGCTCAGCCCACCTATGTAATATGTAAAAGTATACTAACATAATATTATACTATTGTAGTGTATAACTAGGTGTGTACTTGTATCTGAAAGCGCATTTAGGTCTGGGTTAACGCTTTTGTATATCACTAGTGAACTGTAAGCTATGCACATATAAATGATATATAACATTTGTAATACTGTTACTATGTAATACTTTGCAATATTATGCTTAATTGCTTATATATGATACTAAGTAATTGGTATAATACTAATATGTAATATGACTCAGTATCTACTTGTATATTAGTGATATTATACAAATACTGGGCATCAATATATTACAATAAATTTAATATACTACAACTATAGTATATAATCAAATATATAATCATATAGTAAAAGTACTGTATAATCACTTATAATACTATACTACTGTGGGTTACCAAAAAAATACTATACTACTGTGCAAGTCTATACAATACAAATATACTACTGTGTGATTACTGTTTATATGGATGTGTAGGCTATTAACAATTACATGAGTGTTTATAAGTATAGAAGCTTAAAAATGAATAACAATTCATACATAATATAAAAATATAAAGAGAGCTAACGTCCACTTTCATAAGTACAAAATGCATTCTATTCCCTTATCTAGACAGTCCTTTCCAATTATATCAGAACACCACAAGGCAAGATGCCATTGATGGAAACACTATTTCCTGTGCACTAACGATGTTCATTGATTTGAGCCCACCAATAGGATTCATATTGCATCTGTAAGAAAGATGTTTCTAAATCCCTGTTATGCAGATCTTGCAAGAGGTAATTGTGTTTGAGTCGCTCTTGAGAATAGCTTCTTCATCAGTGGAGAAGCAGGGAAAGGATTGCAAATTTGATTATTGTGTATTGTTTGCCGAGCCTTTATTTTTGTTTATTTTTGTTCATACTGATATACATCTCTGGTGTCTATATACTTGCACAATATACCAAGTTTAGCTTTTTGCAGAATCTCTATTCAATTGCAGGTATTAAAATCTTTGCACAGTATAATTGGAGGGGCTGTCCACCATTTACATGATTTGGGGGGGGGGGAGATTTATTACAGAGTATCATTATAGTGTTTTACATACTGTTTGCTATTAGATGAAGATTGCATATGCAATGCATTTGATTTTTTTCCAATATTTCACGTTGAAGCATACAAGCATTTGAATGAACTGCTTCTTGGTTTGGTGTCTGTTTCAGGATAATAAAGATGCACGTCATATTAAAACTTATGAGGTTGTGCTCAAGGATAAGGATTTTGTTGAGGGTCCATGGTCACGTAATAATCTTGATAATGGTGCTAGCCTTCTAATTCCTGTTCCTATGCCATTTGGCGGTGTTATTATTGTTGGAGAGGAGACCATTGTTTACTGCAATGCTAGTTCATTCAAAGCTATCCCCACTAGATCTGTAAGCAAACTTTTTCTAGTTTTGCGTCGTCTATTTTTTCTGTTCATTCAAATGGTAGTGACTTAGTTAGAACCTATTGCTTATTTCAGTCCAGCACCAAGGCCTATGGGAGAGTCGATCCTGATGGCTCTAGATATTTACTTGGTGATCATACTGGGCTTCTTCATTTGCTCGTGATAACTCATGAGAAAGAAAGGTAATAGCTGGCTGCTAGAGTTTTTTCTCCACAATATTAAAACGTTTCTTGACATGTTTGCGTAATTTTGTTATGGTGGCACTGTAGGGTTACAGGATTAAAACTTGAGCTTCTAGGGGAGACTTCAATAGCATCTACTCTATCTTATCTTGATAATGCAGTTGTTTTTATAGGTTCCAGCTATGGAGATTCACAGGTAGCTTTTGCAGGACATTCTTGTAATTTTTATATGCTGTTATCTGTGTAAATATGTACTTGTTGGTGGCTATACCCTGTGAATTTACTGGTAATTGATAAGTCTTACTACTGGTATAGACATGAAGCTAAGTAGCTAACTACTAAGTATGAATATCTAGTTTTAATATCTTTGGTGCAAGAGCAGGGTGCATCGTAGCAGTCACTGCCCTTCCATTGTTCCATGGCCACACACCCTCCATCCTTGTTACAATCTTACCTGCTTCTTAAATAAACTCATTTTACATCCTCTATGATTCTTTTAGATATGTGAACTATAAATACCACGGGATATAGGTTGTAGCTTATTGTACACCCATGTAATATAGTATTTTCTGCAATTTTTTCTGTACATTTGTAAGCTAGATCTGTGAACTATACTATACCATAGGGACATAAGTTGTAGTTTATTGTCCCATGTAATATAGTATCTCCTGCAAACTTATCTGTACATCTGTAAGCTACAACAGGATGCATATTTGTCAAGGAATTTAGGAGGTCCTCACACAAGGGGCGCCAAAACATTTTTCAATTTTTTTACCTTTTACATGTATTTATTTATGTTTACATACATATATTCTTTTATATTCAAATATACATTTAAGCATATATGTTTTTGTTTTCTCTAAGCTTAATCAACTCTAAGTACTAAGTCATATCTGACATAACCTCACTTTGACCTAACAAGCCCCAATGGACCTAACTTGACCTAGAGTATACCTTTTTGGACATTATTAGGTTTACATATTGTGTGTGAGTGTGTGCCTTAAGTCATATCATATATACATATATATGTATATGCTTATATATGTATATACATGTGTGCGTATATATGTGTATATATATATATATATATATGAATATATATGTATACACACACACACCCACACCCACACACACATGTATGTATTTATATTAGACCTAATTTGGCACACACATGTGTTTTGCTTTTATATGTGTGTACATGGGTATGGACTTGTATACATGTATGTACAATATATATGCACATATATGCTTCCGTATAAATATGGGATTAAGAGAGAAATATTTCTCCCCCCCTCTCCCACGCCCGTGGCGGAGGCCGAACGCCCGGGAGGGTGGTAAATCAAGGCGGCAACTGGGAGCTTCCGTATAAACATATATGTGTATATGTATGCATATGTATACACAATGCATATAAGTACACATGTATGCATATGTATATATATATGCATTTTCTTTCCAGTGACACTCCTAAAATACAAGAGGTTGCCCATTTTAATTTTTTTAACACACCTGTACATAAATTGTGTACCAATGTTGTATAGATTACTATCTCTTACGACCTATGAAAATAGTATCTCTTTATCCTAGTTTGCAATTCCTTAAGGCCTCAAAACGCACCCTTCATCATAGGAGGGGGGTGGCCTAGTTATCCAGAGGTGTTCACAATTGGCAACTCCATTGTGCCCTTAACCATAATTGATGAATCCAATGCTGCCAGCTTGCTTGCCACCTATGACCGGACAAAGTAGCTATTGCTGCGATTTGGTTCGTGGAGCCAAATCTGAGGGATGGCGTTAGGGTGGCAGAGTTGCAAGGTCTGATGGTCTTGGCACCCTCTTTGGACGACCACTTGTCCATGCGGTTCACAATAGTATTAGCATATGCCTCACATGAGGCTACACATGCAGCCACATATGTGTTTTGTCCACCTCTCCAGACCGCCTATGCAGTCCATTATGCAGTCCTCACTGCATATGCAGCGCATATACAATCCTATGCAACACATGTACACCAACTTTTTATATAGAGACGATGTGTGTGTATTCTGTGGAAAACAAGATTGGAGGTTGATGGGACATTTTCTTATTGATAGTAGGGAAACTCCTTTCCTACATATAGGAAATGAGGCAAGTACAAGGGAAGCAAACTTAACCTTAATGGACCAAGACAATTAGGCCCATATGCCATAATAAACTAAATAGTAATAATTCCCCTCAATTTGAGTGTGGGTGAAACGCATCCAACTTGGACTTACAAAACTCAATTAGATAATACATCAAATTAATTAAAAATGTCACTCCCGATACAAGATTTTCATTCCCCCTTAAACATGATCTCCAACAAATAAACTATTAGACAATACAACAAATTAATTAAAATGTCACTCCGGATACAAGATTTTCACTCCCCCTTAAACATGATCTCCAACAAATAAACTATTTGATGAAGTCACCTTTGAAGTTATTTTCTGTAGGCTGGAAATACTTGAGCTTTGGGGAAGATCTTCTGAAGTGCATATTGAATGAAGACCATCACCATCAATATGGAGCAGACGATTAAACACCATGACTACGCCATCTTTACTGGAAAGAATTGTGTGATTGGAATAAGCATAATCAAAACATCCAACGATGTAGCAGTAGATGTATCTTCAAACACATATATGATAAGGTGATGATGACTGTCAAACTGGATCCATATGGAGTGTGACTCTTGGGGAGTGACGGGAATGAAAATCACCATCAAGGAAATCCCAAGTAGATCTCTAGAAGAACCAACTTGGTAGATGCAACTTTGAGAAGACATGAAAAATAGCTTGGTGAAGATAAAATCGAGACGAATCATCAACCTTGCAGGTGTAATATTTGTAGGCTTGATATTGATGAGCTTCTTGAAAATAACCATCCGTTTTATGATATGCAAAGGGATCAACACAAAACTAACACCAAAGGAAACAAGAGGCCAGAGTAAGCACAACTAAATCTGTCCTAACGTGTGAATGTTGCAAATAAGACCCTTCAACGTTGCATGAAGTGGTGGGAACTGGAAATCAGCGTAGATAGGCAACCTACGTGCATATCGTGATACGAACGCGAAGAAGCACAATGTCATTGGGAAAGAGATACACCAATGATGCACTGGAAGCACAAATAAGCGCAATGTCATTGGGAAACAGATACACCAATGATGCACTGGAAGCATGATGCTCAGTGGGAATCAAGGAATTTAATGACCGATACCGATGCCGTTTTGACATCTTGGATAGGGTATACCGACCGAAATATCGACAGATGCAATCCTGGTCATATCGACGCAAAAATGAACGAATTAAATCATGAAATTTTACAGGTGCGGTCTCAACACCTAGATGCAATGTTTTATGCAATAAAATTCTATATTGGGCATGTTGGGGGGGGGTCAATCATGTGGGAGGTAAGGAATCTGTCCTTTTTTGGAGATTTCGATGAAAAAATGCAAGAATTAAGATCTGAAATTTTACTAGCACAATCCATAAACTCATGTTTAGACACTTATGCAATAATATTCAATTTACAACATATAACAACATAGTAAATTACTAACTCACATTAGTTGTATGTTGAGTGGCGCGCTGGTTCTCTATACATTATGTTGTTGATTTGGGCCACATACTGCTCCCATGTCATGTAACTTCTGTAAGACTTGTTGTATGAAACAACATGCTCATACACTTCAGGATTGGCAAACTGTATCATCCCAAACTTTAGAAAATGTTCTTCCAAATTTTTGAGATTTTTTTCCTTGGTTGCTGAAATGAATGGAGGTTGAGTAGAAGCAGGAGGAGGTGCCCATGCTCGAGGAGCTTGAGGTTGAGTAGAAGCAGGAGGAGGTGCCCATGCTCGAGGAGCTTGAGGTTGAAGAAAAGGAGGTTGTAATGGTACATCGACAATAGGATAAACTGTAGTATGCCCACCACTCCATGTTTGACCTCGATCACCAGAGTATGCTTCGGTGTTCACCCGAAAGCATCCATAAGGGCTACAAACAGAGTATGCTTCGTGATATCACAAACCTACTTCTAATCTTGGTGGTGGTTCAACTTGATATTCAGAATACCCATGTTTGGACTGAGATGGGTATGGAAGTGTCTGCCCAAATGAATGCTGAGATTGAGAGTCATATATGCTCATGGTATCCATTGAATCAACAAGATCAGAATAATAATCACTTTTGACTCTGGTATTGTTGTTGTGGTAGAGGTGCACCGCTGTAATCTTTCCCAGTTTGAGTTTTTCTCCTTTGAAATGTTTTATTAGCCATGGGATATTCCTGTTTTGGTGGAGGTGCAACCCTAGTAACATGACTAACATAAGGTTGGTCATCATTTTGAGGATCAACAACTGGAGGATATTCTGGAGAGCGTTGGCTGCGATTATCACCATCATTGCCACCATCATCAGACTTAGATTTGGAACCAGATGTAGAAGAATAACAATCTGAGCTACCTAATTGTTCTTCCACTTCTCTATTGATTTCCATATCTATATTAACATGTGCAGCTTTAGGATCAAGTCTTTATGGCGGGTATCAATAATAATATCATCACCATTATTTGCATCAAATTGCTCTTCTCTATATATGGATCTGGACGTCCATCTAAATTATTAAGAACAGGATGACCTATATCATTCATCCATTCCTCTAAAGGACTTTCTGAATCATCCTCCAGTCCTCTACGTCTTTCTGTGTTAAAAGATATGCAATGTCAATGGGATCATGGACAACAACAAAATCCACTTCCTTGTAGTTGGCATCTCGTATTGCTCTAGCCCTCAACCGCATGTTGTAGTGAACGTAGATAAGATCCCTCAACCTGTTTGCACCAAGCATGTTCCTTCTCTTCTAGTGTATCAAATTGAAAGTGCTCCAATTTCTTTCACAACCCCCTGTAGAAGTTGTTTGAGCATGGATGCGAATAGCCACTTTTCTTAAATGGGGGGCACCTGTTCCATTCCGAACCCACCTCTCACAAGGATCACCTGCCTCGCGGTCAGCAACCACATTTGGATGGCCAAAGCATCCAGTGCTTTCACGAAACTGGCGCAACTGCAAAAATAATATATACGATATTAAGATGATGAAATCAAAGGAAAGACTAATGAGAAATTAAGAATGTAAGTTATATAGTTATATACCTCTTCCAGTACTAGCAATCACTCTTCTGGAGAGGTAATGAATTTGTTAGTGACATCTCTCACTGCATTCATTAGAGGCGCATTTAAGCCTAGTGTTCGTGAGTATTGGAACCTCTGATTCAAATAGGAAGCTGTCACAAATGTAATTAAGGAAATAAGAATGACATTTTATTTGTACACTATGAGTTAGACCAATAACTTAGAAGTTAGAATATAATTGAGATATATACCTGCTTTATGCAATGGATGCAAAAGCATATTTGTCCAACGGTTCTCATAAATTCTTATGTATTGCTCATTGGACCTAGGAGCTGCTTCTTTGATATTGTCCACCATTGAGGTCATTGCATCATATAGGAAAGGCATTGTTGCAGTTTTGTCACCATCTACCAGCCTCAATACTTTGACAATGGGTTCCATTATGCGCAACACTAATAATTTTATCCCAAAATGGTTGGCTGGCAATCAACTCAATTCTTCTGCCAACCGGGGTGTTGTGCTCCTTCATGGAGGTCCAGTCCACTCCATTGAAGAGCCTTCTAAGTCTGTCTTTTTGGACTTCAACGATTGTAAGGCAAGAAAATTTGTTGCAAATCTAGTTGTCCATGTTCTAAATAGATCACCACCACAATACTCAGGTTGCCTCATTGCATTTAGCAGAAAAGAATGGTTGTAGATGAATCCCGTGATCAACCTACCATCAATGACAACAGATTTGATGAAATCAATTGAGCCCATGTCCTTAAGAATGAGATCTATGCAGTGGGCAGCTCATGGTGTCCAATAGTCCGGATATTTCTTCATTAAACTCTCGCCGACCTTCTTAAAGGCAGAAGCATTATCAGTAACTATCTGCACCACATTCTCCACACCAACCTGCTTCGTGTATGTCTTCATTAGTCTCTTTATGTATCTGTGGTTCCTGACCTCACCTGAAGCATCAACAAAGTCTTGAAAAACTGTGGATCCACGACAATGTGCAAGAAAGTTGATAATTTGTCTTCTATTTCCACTAGTCCACCCATCACAAATAAGTGTGACGCCATATTCAGACCACATATGTTTTTGGTCTGAAATCCATGCTTGTAGATCCTTCTTCTCTAGTGTAAGATACTTGTTCATTAATTCATATGAATTGGGGGCCTTGATGCCCCTACCAGACTCCTCTATCACATCTACCATATGCTGTAGATAGGGTTCAGTTGCAATATGTGTAGGTATACCATGAGCAAAGAAGAACTTGCCCACTGCCTTGCCAACCTTATCTTTTGCACCAATGAACATTGCTTTGAGGCTTTTTTGCCTAGCCTCTGGCTTCCTAACCCCTGGCTCATCAACATTCGTTAATCTCACACTAGCAGAACAGAAAAGTGTATCAATGTCTCCTTTCTTCCTTTTACCATAACCAGCTCGAACTTCATCGTCATCTAGGTCAACAACAGGAATGCGTGCAGTCCCACTCCCTCCACCTGCACCAGATGGCCCATACCTCCTTATAATCCGAGCTGCATCCTCCCTTTCCCACTCACTTCTGCGAGATTCTCTAATAACTCATCTATACATACGACGTGAATAGGCTGTATCACATTCAGGAAGATATCCAATATCATCATCAGATTCAACAGAAGATATCTAATATCATCATCAGATTCAACAGAAGAACCTGTGGGCCTAACATCAAACAATTATCTGTGTAAGCCCTGTCAACCTTCTTCATCTTTTGTTGTTTTTGTTTCTTTGCACCCATAGGTTTCTTGAAATCATCCCTAACACTTTGGGGACACCTTTGGCACATTGCCACATTCTTGTCACCACCGGTAATGTGACGTTTAAATCTAGTAATCCCCCTCCACCAATTGTCTTCTTGCAGTAATTGCAAATTATCTTTCCCATGTTCCCGTCAACAGGCATGCAGTGATTCCATGCAAAATCCACATCCTTAGCTCCAACATTACCAGCCCTAGCACCCCCACCATCGCTTGGACATCTTCTCAAAAGTCAAATGTCAAAAGTCAACACTGCAAAAAGTCAAAGACAAAAAAAATTAGGTGTATGAAATCAAAACCATTAAGTTGCTAGAAATTAATCTATTTGATGTATTATAGAATCAAAAACAATACTTTAAGTGTATAAATGTTAAATATATTTATAGAATCAAACACAATATTTTTTAAGATTTTTATTACCAAGAAAAAAGGGTTAAATAAAAAAATAAAAGTCTGAAATTATTTGAAAAAATATAAAATTTGATATTTATCTAGTATTAAAGCAATTCTTGTGTTACAAATTACTCATTCCATCTTGTATAACAATAACACACATATTTCTGTAGAAAAAACAAAAAAAATGTAATTTTTTTTATTTTCAGCATTTTTAATATATGAAAATTCGAAAAATATAAATATTTTAATTATATTTTTGTTTGTATTTATTCATATTAGTATTTGGTACAACTTCTTCCACTAAACCGAAGTGGGATACCTATTATTGATAGTACTTATTGTATTATTACGAATTTAATATTAATTAGTGAAATTATATGATAATATTAATTAATAGTAGTAGATCTAGTGATACATTAGTAGATCTACATAATATAATCATATATCTATTGTTAAATAGCATTAATCCTAAGTTTTTTGGAGTAGATCTAGGATTTGGGTGTATTTAGAGAATTTTGGAGAACTTCAATGGTGAAAATAGAAGGAAATAGAGAGGGGAGGGTTTGGAAATGATGAGAAATGAAAGAAATTAAGAAAACATACCTTGATTAGGGCTGATTTGAACTCCAAGGAAAGAAATCACCCCAAATCTCCAAATTTCTCCACTCAAACAGCAGCAGCAACAATAGGTTTGCAAAAACCGGTATGTCGGGGCGACATGTCGCCGGTACCGCCCTTAAGTGGGGCTTTTTGCATGCGGCACCCCCGATATTTGCCGATATCGGGCGGTTTTACCGGTAAGTCCACCGGTTTACCGATATTTGCAATCCCAGCGGAAGACTTGCTCAAACCAATGACCGATGGCGTCGATATCGGTATACCGGTCAGTATACCGACAATACTGTCGATATCCCATCCCATGGTGGGAATAAAGCGCCACAATGACATCAAAAGATGGATGTACTGAAGAGCAAGAAGCTCCATGGAGATCTGAACAGCTTGGGCTGATACCATACTTGTTAAGGCGAGCGCCTAAGTGGACGCCATCAAGGCGTTCCAAGTGGGATCACTTTGCCCTGCGCCTCGACCAATATGTCGCTTTATGGTTTTTTATGGACCCCTGACCCTATATATATGTATTTATTTGATCTACACTTGTTCTAATATTCAAGTGAAGTATATTTATCTATGTTTGTTGCACAATATGATTATTAAATGGAATTTACACTAGATATTTATATTAGTTTTCTTAGTATTAGCTTGAATGTGATTTAAATGTTAAGGGATATTTTCACCCTGAATAGCTGTTCAATTGCAATATAAATATCATGCTACATATACTAATTCTCTTATTGCTTATCATAGGAACTTCAAACAGGCATATTAGCTGCAACATATATGTATATCAACTGATAATTACCCTAAGTAAGGAAAAGTATCTACCGATACTATGTAAAGCACTGCTATCCTTAATCACTGTTATCCTAAATCCCTTGTTCAAGTTTAAATTGATATAGGTGGATTACATAACTTACGTAAGGTTTGTTTTGAGTATTAGTAGAACTTGTAATCCACATATTACCACAGAAGACATCTTTGCATAATTGCATCCAAGTATAATTTTTAAAATATGTATATATTTATGTATGCAACAATGAAACTGTACACATACATGTTTAGTTGTGTTTAATATGTATTTATCTATGCACAAACAATAAAAGTGTATGTATACAATAGGGAAATATACTATAGACATCAAGTATAAATAAAGAAAATGTATATCAGTGGATTACCCAAACTTTTATGGATTTACCTATATGAAATGTAGCATATATGTGAAGGGGGAAATATTATAAAAATCACAACATATGTATAGATATAGGTAAAATATAACATATATGTGAAGGGGGAATGTTACAAAAATCATAGCACATGTATAAATATAGGTAAATTGTACAGAAACATAATTTTCTTAAAGTTGCCTAAGCGACGCCTAGGCGCGCCTTGGCGTGCCTAAGCACAAGGCGTTCAAGCAAGGCGCCTTAACAAGTGTGGCTGATACATATTATCTCTTTCATACTATTTCTCCTCATGCTTCCTCTTCATACATTCTCTCTCTCCTCTATATCCCCTCCACCCACCGAATATGAAGTTTGTAGTTGGTGTGGGAAAGTGACTACCCTGTACGTGGAAAGGGATGCACACATAAGGAGCGGTAGGGGGTAATTGTGAACAGTGTTTTGAAATGCGGCTCATGCGGCCGCTTATGCGGATCGGTCCCTCATTCGCTGCGCATATAGGTAGGCGGTCCTCATTTTGGGCTTGCACTGAATATGCGGCATGCGGCCCATTTATGCGGCCGATTATGCAGCACATTTCAAATAGCGGCCCAATTGAAAGAAAAAAAAGAAACAAATGACCCGAGTCACCCGACACCTTGACCCCCCACCCCGACCCCCATCCCGACCCCCACTCACTCTCGCACGATTACCCCGACCCGTCTCTCACTCTCGTGTGAGGCTAGGGCTGCGACCTCCTGCAACCTCGCCGGCGTACGAAGACAGGGCGTCTTCTTCTCACGACGGCGGCTACGGCTGGCTTCTTCTCACGACGGCAACATCACGGCGACATCTCCCTGCAAGGAGCAGCGGCGGCGCTAGCCCCTACAAGAAGCAGCGGCGCCAACCACGGCGGAAGGAGCAGCGGCGCCAACCACGGCAGAAGGAGCAGCGGCGCCAACCATGGCGGAAGGAGCAGCGGCCACCACTCCAGCAAGCGGTGACGGCCACCACACAAGTTCCAGGTATGCCTTCCTTTCTTCATGCTTTCCCACGATACCTCCTCCAGTCATCCAAACCTTCTTCTCCTCTTCTTTATTTACATATTTCTAATCCCTTCCCTGTGAAAGTTTGCTCTCCTTTGGTCCATCTATTGAGGATTGTTGATGGTGACAAAAAGCCTTCTCTGGGCTTTGTGTATGGTGGGCTAGAAGCTGCCAAAAAAGATATCATGGCAATCTTCAGAGGGGTTGAAGTCCTTTATAGGCCATTCATCAATGCCATTAACTTGAAATCGAAAGATAGATTGAATAGCTCTCTTCATGTGGCTGCCTACTACCTCAATCCTTATTATTTATACAAGGATCAAGCTGAAATTGAAAGGAATCCTCTATTGATGACTGGGTTGATCAAATGCATTGAGGTTTTCTTTCCTGACATTGAGATTCAAGACTTAATTACAAGGAAAGAGTTGGTTGCCTACATAATGAAAACTGGCTCATTTGGTACAGCATTGGCATTGAGGCAATGTGTGGTCAATAATGATGAATATAGACCAGGTATTATAGAAATGAAACTCTTATTTTTTTAACACAAATTACTTTTCACATGGTTAAGTACTAAATGTAATTAATTGCTTGCAGCCAATTGGTGGCGTGTACATGGAGGAGATGCACCACACTTGCAGGAAATGGCAATGAAAATACTTAATTTGACTTCTTCCGCATCTGGCTGTGAGAGGAATTGGAGTACTTTTGAGGGGGTAAAATATGACACAATTTGTTTGATTAATGTACATGTAGGATTTCTATTAAAACATATCTATCTTGAAATGGCAGATTCACACCAAGAAGAGAAACAAGCTTGAGGTGAAGAAGCTAAACGACTTGGTATATGTTAGGTTCAATGCCAGGTTGCAAGCACAACGGGCAAGGAAGAATAAGGATCCCCTTATCACAGTTGATAGCCAACATGCTATGGAGTTTATAGCGGGTGATAGTAGCGCTGCAGATGATGGGGTCTTTCCTGGAGATGATCTCACGTGGGGCAATGTAGCAGAGGCAACAAGAGTGGATGATATATTGCAGCCTCGAGTTACTCGTGCACAATCACGTGCCGCAGGGACTGGTCCTTCTACATCATTGCATGCAATCAATGAAGATGAGCTTCCGGATGTTGGGTCTAGTGATGATGGGGAGCCTACTTTTCTCCCAGATGATGAAGACTATTATGATTAGACTCATTTCATATCATAAGGATGTAGTGATGTATTTTGAGACTATTAGCTATTTAGATGCTACTCTTGCTATGATTTAGGCACGTAATATTTTGTGTCCACTGTCACTATTATCATTTTGTTTTTTTCCACTTAGTGACGGGAAAACTGTGTGTTTCTTCTTCCATGATATGATGATTTGTTGGTATATCTTGGGTATTAGTTTGTGCAACTAGAATCTATAAAATTTATAAATATAATTATATTTTCTAATCAAAATATATGTATAAATTTCGAATTTATAAAAAAAATCCAAAACCGCATATGCCCCGCTTATGCTCCCGCATTCCGCATATACTCTATGCGGGTACTCTGACCGAACGCATACCGCATACCGCATCTCAAAACACTGATTGTGAATGAAGAGGAAGAAAAAATCAGCGCAGTGCCCCCTTTTTGGTGCTTTATAAACTAGCACGTGATCTTTGTTTTCAATATGCCCTTAGGTCACAATCTAGATCCGATCCGATTAGTAATAGGGAGGGACAATCAACGCAGTACCCCCTTTTTGGTGCTTTATAAACTAACATGTGATCTTTGTTTTCAATATGCCCTTAGGTCACAATATAGATCCGATCCGATTAGTAGTAGGGAGGGACAACGTGCGCGGAGTCGGTGACCTTTGATTGAGATGTGGGAGGGCACTCGAGCGCACATTTGTTCCCGACGAGGATGACGAGGCACTAGGAGATATCCAATCCATATGCGTTTAAGGTAGTCATCAAGCCGCTGGCAACGCAAGACACCGTATGAGTAGGAATCTCGCCATTAATTGTCTTGCAGACATGTATTGTGAAGGTCAAGTGCTGGCTGCGTGAAAACAAGGATCATGGAGTTGATTCCCGATTCTGCTTGAGGCGGACGTATTTACACAATAATGAGTGAATCGCAGACATATTTGCAGATTCGAGAAAGTCTTTAGTACATGTTTTGGCCTTGGTGAATTTGTATATGAGCACAACAATACCGACCGTGTGACAGACCTTGCTGAGAACAAAGAGATAGTCATGGTTGTTGATAACAAAGCAGAGAAAGTCCAAGGTAGACATCCCGACGACAATGCCTAGAAAGGCCTTGACATTGCATGGTTGTAAGCTCCAGGAGATGACAGATCTGAGATACTGGGTCGAAAAAAAAGATGCCAAAGTTATTTCTTGGGAAAAAGACTTAGGGAAGGGACAACTAGATAGGGGGAGGTAGATAATAGTGGTGATGGTCGGGATGGAGAGTGTCTACAAAACCTTAGATTTTTATAAAAGAAGAGAGATGACCATGGGGCCGACATGATGCCTGGTGGGCGGTGTAGTCAGGAAGAGACCGCGGCCGCCCACATGTTGGGGGTTCTCTTTTTCCCCCTAAGTTAGGATCGATGTTCTGATACGATGTGGACAACAAGATTGGAGGTTGATGAAATATTTTATTATTGATAGGAGGCAGACTCCTCTCCTATATATAGGAAAGGAGATAAGTGCAAGGGAAGCAAATTTAACCCTAGTGGGCCAAGACAATTAGGCCCATATGACATTTATAAACTAAATAACAATAATTCTAACATACCGTGCCATCACTTATTTTGTTTAATTATTCATTAAACTACTTAGACATACAAATACACACCATATATGATATATGTATGTATATACGTACTTATATATCTTATTATTAGTGTTTTAAAATTGTACTAGGCTGCCGCCTAAGCGTCACAAGGTCCTGGCTGATAAAATGGACCTTAAGCGAGTGTTGAGTGCATTGGGGGTTAAGCGTCCACATTTAGCCCGCTTTTTATCCCGCTTTCAGCCGCTTTTTGTAATGCTATGAATATGGTTATGGATTTTATCATGCTATGTACATATCTTCTACTGTCTAGTATTAGCACACAATGTATCAATTATATCTTCTATGTTACATACATATCTTCTACATTATATTTGATGTTAGCTAGTTTAGACTCGGTAAGACAATAACATTAATTCAGTAATGTGATTTGGTACTAATCTGAATATATATATATATATATATATATATATATATTATATGCTTATATCAAATAAGAGTATAAATGTATCGTTGGCTATTGATTCAATATATTCTTAGCTACTGATTTTATATTGCTAGTTATATATTTTATACTCAGTAACATTAATGCCAGTAATGTGATCTGATACTAATAGGAGTATATACTTATATGCTTATATTAAACAAAAATAAATGTATAGGTAGCTACTGATTTAATTTAGCTAGTTAACTATATTATACTAACAGTCTGACATTGATCAGGTGATTTTCTATAGATGGCTGAGTTTAGTAACTCTTTATTGTTGCTACTTAGTATCACATTTAAAGGAATACACATGTTAACTATGTAAAAGATTTAAAATTTATATTTTACGCATGTATATATATATGTAAAAATCGTAAAAAAAATTTGAAAAATAAGCATCCATTTTTTAAAAAGGCGTCCGTTTAATCGCCCGCCTGGCGATTAATCGTCTACAAGGTGTTCTTCGCTCGCTTCGCGCTTCACACTTCACACTTTTTAAAACTGAAAATTTAGTCCTGCTCATTTTGATATCGAGATTGTCAAGAATGTATGTGTCAAAATATTTGTACATTTCTGTTTCTGGCCATCAGAAACAATGTTGAAATCAGACATTTAATTCTATGGCTGATGTCATATGCGTTCATGAATAAATGCCCGAAGAGGCTTACTTTTTCATGGGCACCCATACATAGAACGATGTACAGGGGGATATGTAAAGAAATGAACCATCTTTGACTCAACAGCATCCTTCTCTAGATTCAGTCTAAGGTTTGTTACTCTCCTAGAAGAGTCAGATTTGGCCAACTTCCGTTCCCTGCGGGTGTAGATTTTAGTTAACCTCATGCTCGATTGGGATACAAAGTTGGGGGGGGCATCAAGGAATGAGGTATCTTTGAAATTGTAAAATTACAAAAAAAAACCGATTTTAGTGCAATTTACCATGAAATCATGCGACTGTGTCGATTTTGATGGAGGGTGCTACCAAGATTGCATTTATCAAAATTTGGATAATTTTTTTGATGAATTTCAAATATTTTGATGGATTTCAAGGTTTTTGTGCACAGCTCATATGTTTCAATGGAAATTTTCATAATTGCTATCCTTGGTGTTATTTTTTTGTTTGAAGAGGAGAAAGGGGGATAGGGGTAATCTCACAATTTAGTATGTTGGTTAGAAAGTATTATTGGCCTATTTAGTTAATAGGTTAATTTGTATTTGGTTTTAAGTGTTTAGACCCATATAGCTTTACTTGAGTCCCAAGTATGTAATGTTTCCTCCATTTCTCCTATATAAGACATGGGTGTGCCGTCTAATGTTAACCAAAAAAGTTTCCCTCAAACTTTTCAACACGGTATTAGAGCACTTAACCTAACCCTAGGGAGGAAAAAGAAAGCACCTCTTCCTGTGGGCGGCCATCGTCTCCTCTTGGTTTGGTCGGCCCAGTGCTACGCATCATCCCGGCCTCCAAGGTCATTTCTCATCTTCTTTCATAAGGAATTCCATCTAGAGTCTTTCTACGCTCCCCCGATTCATAGTCAAAGTAGGTTACTGGTGGCTCGTGTATGGTGCAATGCCCTTGCTAGATGGTTGAGGTGAGTAAGAAGTATGTTCCTATCTGGGTGGCTAGGCTGACTGCTGATATTGGTTGGAGGAATGTGTGGGCGTCGATGTAGAGGCTGGAGTTAGCGAGGATTTAGGGAAATGACGCCTAGACGATGTGACTCAGGGGAGTACATAGTATCCTTTGCTGGAATATTTATGAAAGAGGAAGAGAGAAGACGATCATGAAGGTCGATAAGATGCATGGCACGCGGCCAAGCTAAGAAGAGACGATGGGCAGCCACAGGTGGAGGCTCCCTCTTCTCTCTTGGGCCAGGATCTCTGCTCTGGTACCATGTGGAAAACTACATTGGTAGGGAAAATCCCCTGGTGTGTTGTATATCTTATTGATAAATGGAAAATCCCTTCCTATATATAGGAGAGGAGGCGAGTACAAGGAGCTGACATAACCCTAATGGTCCAAAACACTTAGGCCCATATTACAAATAAACTTATTTACTAATAAAACTTCCTAATATTTGATAGAATGTACCCAAAGTTTGATTTCTTATAGCAAAATGCTTGGCATTTTTATAATTATTTTTATGACCTATGCTGATTTTCCACAGAGTATTATGTTTCTGTCAGTCTCTTGGAAAGTATTATGTACATGTATTTCAGATGTGCTGTAAAAGTATTGCAAAACTATAAGGGTACTATGTGAAATATGGATAGTTGTCTACTATTAAATTACATTCTGCTATTTATATAGTGCAAAAAATTGCATAAGTATTTTATTAGTAACTACTATAATATATTGTAGGACGGCCTAGCCTAACCTTATAATTAAGCAAGTATTTTTAACAATTCAACGATGAGTTAGTAACACGATTTGTCTATATTATAAGTCTGAAGAATTGCAATTAGGACAAATATTTATATGTGTTTTTTAATTTTACCTAGCCTTATCTAATAATTCTTCCTATTGCTTGGTTATTGAGTTTTTCAAAAGTGCTTGCTGAAACGACCGCTTCACTCTTAAGCATTCATGGACAGTTGCTAAACCGTGTACCTGAGTACTTGTAGCCAATGTGTACCCATCTTAATTAACATATTCACAATACTCCACATTATATTGCAGAAACAATAGGACATACTCACAAATTCGGCATTTGGGATACGTTTAGTAGAGTTGAAAAGTTCGGAATATGGGAATAGTGCGAGAAATTTGGGTAAAAAGCGGTTGATGTACGGTAAAAGTATGGTCAACGATTCGGGAAAAATAGAGGATACACACACACACATATATATTTATTTATTTATACAGACACACATATATATGCACACATATGTATTGCATATATATATATATTTGCATATATATATATATAACATACGATGCACACATACATATACATATACACACACATGTATGTATATGTATGTGTATATGTATATTTTGAACAAAGTTCGAGTCTTAAACAATATAAAACAGAAAAAATAGGTAAAACACGAATAATCACGAATGATTCATGAAGAAAACCATTCTTGTGTAGGTGGCTAGGCGTTGCCTAGGGATGCCCATGCAGAGTAGGCAGCAAGGCGGAGGCCTAGGCGTTTTCTTATATATATTACTTTAATGGATATATGTACAATTTATGAATTAATATCATCCTTACATATATGAATATACATAATAAATATGCAAGCAATGACCTGGAATTATATGAAGAAAGCAACAAAATCATTAGATATGGACTGAATTGTGGAAGTAATAAGTAAACAAAATTCATATAGAAATCAGAAAGCTAAAGATTTATAATGTTTGTAGCCAAAAAAGATTGTGCACAAGCATCCATCATCTCAATCATCATGAAGAGAAACAAAATTGCTCATAGGCAACATAAGCTCATGACAAATCAGTGCAATCACTCAATCACTGAAATTTGCCTCATCGTCATTATTATTCTCTGTTTCGAAATCTTCCTCTTCTTTTTCCTTAGTTTCATCAGCAACATCAAACTCATCAGATTTATCAAGTGAAACTTCATTAGGAACTTTTTTCTCTCTGATTACAACACCCTTTGTTGTCTTTTCCTGTGGTGCTTTGGTCTTAGGAGAATTTTGGAGCTTTTCTCTTTTCAATATAGACAAAATTTTCTTTTCCCTTCTCATCAACCTTGGGCTGAGATGCACTTATACTCGTGGTTGCTTCCCTCTTAAACCTAGCCACTTCTTTAGATGCTCCCATGGCCTCATCCACAAGTCTCCAAGTGGGACCACCATGATCAGGCACTGTAGCATAATCCATTCACTGCTCCATTGCACCTCATCAAGTGCAATGCCATCAAAATCATTTTTATCATTCTTCTCCCTCATCTTTTGAAACCGCTCCTCCAATCTGTGGTTGTATTGAATGTATACAAGTTTATCCAGCCTTTGCTCAACAACGGATTTCTTTGCTTTGTGTGTATCTACTACATGACAAAAGATTTTGAATTATAGTCTACTATTACAGAAGTCATCAAATTGAATGTAGTTGGCAACATTAAAAGGAAGACTAGCCTGGTAGAACCACAATGCTATCTCCTCATCGACTCCAGCTTGTGCTTCTTTCTTGTAGGTAGATTCAATGTACTTTTGCGCTTTTCCTGCCTTCCTTAGAGCAATAACTTCACGAGGAAGAGGTGACATGTGTGCATCCATGGGGCCTCAATCAGTAACCCATGTCATCTTACCAAAAAAAGGCCTAACACTAGTCTTGGGGGTAGAAGTACCGGGCTTGCTGCGAAGAAATGCCAACATCCTCTTGTTCACTAGTAGGAGGAAACAAGTGCAGATTGGCATCACTTATGTGAGACTTCTTTCTAGTCTCCATGTAGTCAAGTATCTCTGAGGAAACAAGTGCAGATTGGCATCACTTATTTGAGACTTCTCCCTAGTAGTCAAGTATCTCTTTTCTGATCGCAACTCTAGTATTGTTGCACCTTACTACATTTGAACCTTTGCCAGTAAGATGGTCCTTTACCGTCTTGATCCCTCCATTGCACATATGGCCACACAAACCACATTGCACCTTGCTCTTATCACCTAGATCAGGTCATAATGAATACTTCCACCCATGATCATTGGGTTTTGTCTTCCGTTTTAGATCCTTCACCAAAACAGAATAGGGATTGTCCCATATACCGCTGCTCCCAGTCGGTACGCTACTATCACCCCCATCTTATGGTGCATAGGACTTTCTCTTTAATGGCTTTCGGCTTGAAGTTACTCCCCTCTAAAGAAAGGGGGTGGGATCAAATTCACAACTCCAATCCCAATTATACTATCAATCTCCACCGACATCTGATCTAGCAGCTGTTTTGCTCTCTTTCTTCGGATTCAGTTTCAGTGAAAACTCTCTCCCTGTTGCTCCCATAGGCTTTATTGGTATTGAATGCATGGTCCCTTCCAATCATGTTTTCCCCTGCTTCGACAATCACCCTGGAAAAGCTCATACCATGCTTCTACCCCCCCCCCCCCCCCCCCCCCCCCCCGCCCCCGCCCGACGGAAAGGCTCGAAGAAAGGTTTTTGAGGAATTAAGTCACTCGAGCAATAAGGAGAGGAAATTAAGCTCGAGCGAAGCGAGAGGAACGAAGTCGCTCAACCCATAGGGAGAGACTCAAAGGGGAGGGTGTAGCTTGGACTAAACACAATTGCAGGAGTAGGTCAAGAAAGTAGTTAATTTCTCAACTAGAACACTACTACTCTTTATGAGCCCATCAAGCCGATACTCTCTCTTTCAGAGTCTATTGAAGTGTTCTATCTTGATTCTAGTTTTCCTACCCGAGACATTGTCCTATAATGTTTTTAGCTGCTCCTTTGAATGGCCTAGCTATTGAACTTGCTTTCTAGACTATTGCTGGATCCAACTTCTGCTCCTCTGGATCTCTCAGTACGCCAGTAACCTCAAATCAATCTCGTGCTTGAATACATCCAAGTGAGTATGATTCCCTGGGTTGTGTATGCATGCCTTGTGAGCCAGTTGAACAAGTAGGCATCTTCCTAAATCACTTGGTAGTGGCGGGCTCACTTTGCCTATCTCTCAAGCCATGGCCGACGTATCGACAACGAGTACAACCTCTCTTCTAACTACCTCTCTAGGTTCATGACGTCGAAAAAAGGAAAAAGAAGGAAGAAAGAAAAGAAGGAACCGCTTTCAAGAAAGGTCAAGGAATGAGCGCATTCAGGGATGGAACGATCGGGGTGAGACAGGGTAAGCGCCAGAAAGCAAGAAATGGGTAAAAGTTTCCGTGATCTCTCGCTTGAGGGGAAGCTCTGTTTTTGAGTATCAAAAGAAAAGTGAGCCTTTATCATCATGAGTGTGACACTTTATTCCCGACTTTTCTTTCGACTACTTCAGATTGGGTTACCCGTCACAGGCATCTTAAAACAATAAAAAAGAAGCAAACAAAAGAAATTTCAATATACACAACATACAAAAATATTAATTAAATAACAAGAATCAATATACAATTATACAAAAAAATGGTTCCACCTTGAGAATGTGATGCAAGCTCAAAACGGGTAGAAGTCCAATCACCAAGCAATGAGCAGCAAATATGCCTACTGGTTGGATGGAGACAATACAAAATAAGAAAATAAGAAATAATTATAGGAATTGTCGGACACTAGTTACATAATAAGTTATATTGGAATAGGAAGAAGGGAGAAGAGAGACCAAGAGAGGAATGGGATTTGGAAGAAGGGAAAGAAGTAGGGGGAGGACAACAATGAATAAGAGGAAGTGGACAACAAGAAAAAAATGGAGGAAAAAAATTGAGAGTAAGTGGACAGTAAGAAAAACAATGGGAGAGGAAGATGAAAAGGAAGCACGGGATGAGGAAGAAGAGGAGGCGGGAGGGGAGAAAGAAGAAGGTGGAGGAAGATGAGAAGGGAGCAGGGTAGGGGAAGAAGAGGAGAATAAAGAAGAGGGGCTGGTGAGGAAGGTGGAAACAACAGGTAAAAATGGGGGAGGAAGAGAAGGAAGCAGGAGAGGGGAAGAACATGAGAAGAAAGAAGAGGCGGGGCAGGAGGAATAGGAAGATGGCAGCAATAACAAATAATGGGCGGAGGAACTGGAGAAGCAGGGGAGGAGGAACAAGAGGAGAAGGAAGACGAGGTGGTGGGACACGAGAAGGGAGGAGGAAAACGGCAGTCGGCAGCAAAAAGAAAAGAAAGGGGAAGAAGACGGAAGCAGGGAAGGACGAAGAAGAGGAGAAGGAAGAGAGGAGCAGGAAGAGAAGGAAGAAGAGGAGGCGATCCAGGAGGAAGAAAAAAGGAAAAGGAAGACAACAGTAAAAAACAAAGGAAGCTGAGAGGCGGCAGCAAAAAAAGGGTAGAGAAGACGACAGTCAGCAGCAAAAAGAAAAGAAAGGGGAAGAAGAGAAGGAAGTAGGGGAGGAGGAAGAAGAGGAGAAGAAAAAAAGAGCTGACATTAGGAGACGCCAGAAAAGTTACGTGCTGCTGGCTTCCTCTCTTCCGCTGCTGGCTGTTGCTTGCTCCGTGCTGCGCATGAGACTAGGCGAGGGAGAACAAGCGGTGGGCACCCAAGCAAGTAGGGCATAATGCTTTTTTTTAAAATTTACGGCCCAACTAAAATCAGTCGGCCCATTGGCCCGTATAGCGCCCAGGCGGGCCGCCCAGACCGCCCACATGCCCAAGTGGGCTGGGCGCCTGTTTTAGCAGGGCTGGTTGGCCGCCCAAGCGTCCGCCTGTACAACACAGAATAAAACAGAAAATGGGAGCAATTCGGCCGTCACATACAGCTGGGAAAAAAATTACGCTTATAAAGCAACTTTTTCAAAAAGTCGGCAATTATTGTGACTATGCCATTGGAGATATTCAGCAGTATATCATGGTCTACATGGATCGTGATTCTGTTTTTTCAAACACGTCTAATACAGTGTTAAATCCAACTGAATAGTTGAATTTAGTTAACGGATTCCATATATCCATTTTAATTGCCAGTGCACATAAGTTACATGTAGGTGCAAGTAGAAACTTCCTAACAATGTTCAAAATTTCGATGAAATGGTCGAAATTTTTGGCGAAATTTCTGTTTCTATGGCAATCGGACATCGAAATTGACTGACGAAATTCTCGAAACAGGCAGATCATCGAATTTTTTTATTACTTTTTCATATACTAAGTACTACCTAGAGCATTTTTTTTTTGCACAGTTTTGTGTCTTTAAGTCTATATATTTTGCTTGCAAACTATAATGACTCAATTCGTTGATTTTGCCATTGAAAAATGACATCAAAAATCCCCATCGAAACAGTTCAAGGTCATTCACTAAAAAATGACGAGACCCCACCCCCACATATCCAATATGAAATATTATTAGAGATTTGAGTAGATCTACACTAGTAGATCATTCTGGTAAAACTTCGTAAATTAATTCGTTTATTTTGCCGTCGAAACGCCAGGAACGCATTTATCGAAATTTTTGTTGAAATTTGTTGAAATTTCTGTTTCTGTGGCCACCGAAACGGCATCGAAATCGGACATTTTCTTCCTTGCTTCCTAACCTTATATAGCAGATCTATATATCTAAATACACTTTGATTGCACTGAATTGCTTTAATAGAGTTGCTGCCTTCTTTAACAATTTTGGTTTATCATAGGAATATAGGATATAAGCTCCTTACTTTTTTTTTCTTTAGTTTGGTTGGTTCAAATAACAGATCTTGGTTAATTTTCATGGTGATTTCAACTTACTCTCCCAATATTAGGTTCTTTCATCGTTTCCTATTTTTTTGCCATCTGCACCTCTTTAGTAGCATGACACCTGTCTATTTTTGTTTTTCCTTTTTAGCTTGTAAGGCTTAATGTGCAACCTGATTCAAAAGGATCATATGTTGAGATTCTTGAGAGATATGTCAATCTTGGCCCTATAGTAGACTTTTGTGTTGTGGATCTTGATAGACAAGGCCAAGGCCAAGTTGTTACATGTTCAGGGGCCTACAAAGATGGTTCACTCCGTGTTGTTCGAAATGGCATTGGTATAAACGAGCAGGTCATTCGTAGCTTCATTCTATCTGCAAAGTTTTTTATAATATCTTATATTCTACTTGGTTATTTAGGGTTTAAACAAATCTTTTATGTTCAGGCTTCTGTGGAACTACAAGGTATAAAGGGCCTGTGGTCCTTGCGATCTTCCACCAGTGATGCTCATGACACTTTCTTAGTCGTTAGCTTTATCAGTGAAACACGTATATTAGCTATGAATTCGGACGATGAGCTGGAAGAAACAGAAATCGATGGGTTTTTCCTCGAAGCACAGACTTTGTTTTGTCAAAATGCTCTGCATGATCAGCTAATACAGGTGATGGGTGTTAGATTATTTCATTGCATATGCTTCAATGTTTTCTTATGGTTCATTTCAGTGTCAATGTTAGTAAGGTATGATTTTGCTTTTCTCAATTCCCTTTCATACCACTGGAGGGTATAGCGTACTGATTTAATTTGATGGGTAACATTTTGTATAACTTTGTTGTCCCATGAGGTATACATGTGATCACACATTTTCTTAAATGAGTCTTTTCTTTAATGTTGGTGTGTTGTTTGATAGGATATAAATGATCTGGGGCATGGTAAGATGCCCCCACTTTAATGGTGTGTGGTTTAAGATAATTCAACCAGCCCAGAAGAATGCTTACCTAGAAGCCTAGTGCTCCGCAAGACTCATTTGGTCCAGGTTTTGCAGGATATTTAGAAGACCGATTAACAAAGATCACGGGTTGGTTTTTCGGCTTAGCTTCTAGGTCAACATGATTGACCTGATAACTTCCTCATGGCATCTCAAAGATTTGTTTTTATATGTATGTTTATATAGGGAAAACTGGATTTCACATAGCTGTAGGAATTTCTGCATCACAATTTCAGTTGCTTTGTTTCATACTCATTTTACATGACCCAACCTTCTGAATGAGAAGCTTCTCATATTTTATATTATGTTATGTATATTATTATGACACATAATTTGTTTTATAAATCATTCCATTGTGTTTATGATAATTTAATAACATTTTATGCAATGATAATTGTACTTTCCAAATTCCAATTCCATGAAACCAGATTACACCCATAATCCATTAATGATGCTAATTGTGAATGTGTATGGGAATCTTTTTTCCTAAATATCTAGGTAGTACATCTATCGTGTTATATATATGTGTGTGTCTGTGTGTGTGTGTGTCTCTCTCTCTCTCTATATATATATATAAGCCACTTGGGAGTACTAAGAAAGTGATTGTACTTGATCTAATCTTATAGGGGGCAAACTTGTGATGTAAATAGTCCAAGTTATAAAATCCTTTGAAACATGAGTTGTGTAAAGTGTCCATCATAATATATTAGATACATATATTGCATTTTGATACGTCTCTCTCACACACACGCTCAATAGCATTGCTTTGAATATGCACATTTGTTAGTTTGTGTAGCACATGTACATACCGGCTTAGGCAACCCTTGCACAACTTGTCCTTAATACTCCCACCCCCACATTGTTCCTTATGTAGTCCCTTTTCAAGCTATCCTTGTCTTCTCACACATCCATCTTAGCATACTCATTTCATCCACATTCATCTTGTTGTGGCATTTTTTTTTTCATCGCCCAACATTCATTGCCATATAGCATAGTTAGGCGCAAAGATGAAAATGTCCGATTTTGGGGCCATTCTGCCAGCATTAGAAATGTAAAAAATTGAAATTTACAACAGGTGATTTGACTCCGAAATGAAAAAGTGAAATCAGGAAGATTTGCTAAAATGATCTAAAGGCCAAGATGCACTTATATATGCAATAATATTCCATATTGGATATGTGTATGGGGTGTGTTCTACATGTGTCGTGTAACTGTAGGAACCAAAACTGTTTTGACAGGGATTTCGATGTCAATTTCCGATAATGAAGGAATTTAGTTATGAAATTTGCGTGCACAATATATTGACATAAAGACACTAGATTATAAAATAAAAATATATGTTAAGATGGGGGTGGAATGTGTCTATGGAGGAATCGAACTATCAAGCCTGTCACAAATTTACAAGTTACACCACACAACTTGCAAACTATATATAACAAACTTAAGAATTATATATAACAAACTTACAAATTACAAGATATCATGAGTCTTGAAGAGTAGATTCTTTCAAAAAACACAATGGGTGTATTGGGTCTGTTTCACGAAATGAAGGCCCAAAATGGACATTTTGCATCCCCTCTCTTTCGAAGTTTCACACTTTTTTTGCATGTAAGTCCGCTTTGATGTCTGGTTGGAACAAAAACCAAAATTTTGACCAAATTTTTGCAATTTCAATCACAAAATTTAAACCATGACTGTGCCTATAGCTGTTCTATAATTTTTTTTATATTCTGAGAAGAATCTTTTAATCTCATCCTACTCCAGTTGCATTCCATTTCAATTATTTTGCTATGATCCTATGACGAACATCATCTTGAGCATCACCATCATGTATTTGAATAATAGAACCCAATTGATGAAGCTTATCCACCATTTTGGTACATCCACTCCACCCAACTTGGCCCGCCGTTCACAATTCTAGGCTGGTTGAAATTACAATGCATATACTCTACTTTGTTTCTATTGATCTTAAAGCCATTAGTTTCCAATGCATTTCTCCAAAGTTCTACTTTATCTTTGTATTTTTTGTTCGTTTCATCAATCAACACAATATCAGCAACAACTACCATACGCCATGCAATATCATCATGAATATGCTATGTCAACTCATCCATAACAAGAACAGATAGCTATGGGCTCAATGTCGATCCTTGATGTATGTTGATCCCTGATGTATGTCGATCCTTGATGTACCCCAACTGTGTTAGGAAATCTTGGTGTTTCTCCTCCATGGTCTTAACCACTCACATCACAATTGAGCTATCATCAATGTTTTAATAATGAGTTCGAGTGGGCGCTTATTTGACCGATTAACGGTTCGGCTAGTGGGCCACACCAGTTAGGCCCAATTTGTAAGATAAGTCGGTTGGGGTTGGTTATGCGGCCGCCCAAGTGCTTCATCAGCGGATTCGTTGCCGATTTCAGAATCCATCAACCCACAAGTAGGACATGATTATGAATTATGATTGTCTTTTACAGTTTATTAAATATGAATGTACTCTTATTCGATACCCTGTCCATCCGTATAACAATTACCTCTTTTCAGTACAATGGTTATGATACATGTCTTTAATCAAGTCAATGTATTGGACTAGCACACTCTGTCCAAAATCCACCACAACACTTCTCTTGGTACTCGATTAGAAGGTTTTTCCAAATCAATAAATCCATGTGAATATCTCTTTTATTTTCTCTGTACTGCTTTGTAGGCTTCCTTATAAAAAATATCATCTTTTGGGGACCTCCTTCGTGATATCTGTGTTATAGATCTTGTCATGTCAGAATACCCATACGAAATTCTAGTTAATATGGCAAGGAAAGAACAGTATAGAAATGATATAAAACATGTAAAACTTAAGGAAATGAAACCACCATGACAAACAATTTGAGCATCCATTGGACTGTTATTAAACAATGGTTGGAGTTGGAGAAAAGGATATCTATGTAGTGTTTGATAGGTTATTGTGGCTGTTCACTAAGGGAAATTGTGTTTTTTGATACATAATTATCTGCTTAGGAAAGTTTATAAAGTTCAACTCAACCTTAAAATTTTTGTACCGAAGGCTAATGTGAAGGTTCAAATGCACTGAAAGACAAGTCAAAGCACTGTAAATTGGCTGTTCTTATCTTACTATCAATCTGTTAAGCTTCTTGCTTCACTTCTGTCATTAAAGAATCTTTAGCTATATCAAATTTGAAATAGGCGAATTATCTTGCACGTCAGGTATCTTAAGGTATTTTTCCAAATCTTGTATCGTTACAATTCAGCAACTGTCATATCGCCTCTTTCCCATCAGAATTCGTAGTTTTGTCTGTTCACAACAATAAGCATATTGTAGGTTAGTTTTTTCTTCCAAGTTTTAAAATAAATTGACACCTCTATATATAGAGTTATTGCTATCACATAAAGACTGCGGTTTTGCCTTGCATGCACATAGTTACCATAGTTGCTTTATAGTAATTTTCATATTTCAAGATAAACCTTTATGAAATATATCTACTTTTGATTCTATCAATTTTTCTATCAAAGGTCATGAAGTTGCAAACATTTTGTGGGCATTGCAGGTTACTGCGAATTCTGTGAGACTTGTGAGTTCAGTATCTCGGGAATTGCTTGATATATGGAATGCTCGTCCTGGATTTTCCATTAATGTTGCCACTGCTAATGCCACTCAGGTTTGTTTTCACATATTTTTAATATGTTTTCTTCCTGACTACTAGTTAACTTTTTTGAATCAATTTTTCCTTTTCTTTTAGCTCCATTTAATACGTTAGTAGCATCGAAGTTGGAAAATCAAAACTGGCCTCAAACTGGTCAGCATACTTAATGACAGTGAGATCCACACAGGATCAACACTATTTTTCAATTTTTAGTGTGGAATTTTCGAAAAGATAATAGATAGGGAAAATTCATCGACTATTCCTTCGAAGTAAAGAATGACACCTTTGTTATGAGGATAAACGGGTTTTATACCAAGTTGTTATGGACACCGTTCCTTTATTTACGGTTTGTTTTTAGTTTTCTATATAGTCAATTGATTAGATTGAAAAAAAAACTAGTTATATTTCAAAAGAGAGAGACTCAGCAACATATGTCAGAATATTCAGCAACAGATAGCAAAGGCGTGGGTCCAAAGGGGCCTTTCCTGGGAGGGGTTCCTTGAAACCAAATTAGGAAGAAGAATATAACAGCTTGTTCATTTGACAATATTTCTATGTGGACTAATTGAGTTGTCCAGCCAACTAGGTATTGATCTTCACAACTAGGGATCGTAGTCGCCTAGGCGGTCGGGTGCCACCATCCTCGCAACCAAGGTCCTCTATTGTTTTAACATTTTTAAAGACACTATGGATCTTCTACATCCATATTAGATATGTTACATGTGTATTTTACTAGATATATTGTATCACTTTAGGAACTCGATTCTGACTTCACCTATATTCACACTTAGCATGACCTGCATTAGATTACTTACTCTAATTTGACTCCAAATCATACCCAGTTTGATTAAAGGAAACTTAAAGTTACCTGATTGCAATATAGAATAACCCAATTTAGCCCAAAATGACCTTGCGTGACCAAAGCTGACATATATAGACTTCATGCAACCTAAATTGGTGCCAAAACGATCATAATAAGGCCAAAAAAAACCCTAGGTGCCCATCGAGTTCACCAGACACCTCTAGAGCCTAGCCCTCCTAGATTGAGGCCTTGATAGCTAAGGGATCAATGTGTGCTAGACCACATCTCCATGCTTTACATGGGTAACTGTTTTGATTCCCATGTGTCACTTGTGTATAGCCTTATGTTATCACTAAGACAAAAATATACATGGAATCCTACAGGTTGAATTTTGCTCTTCTCGTCAAAAGCCTTTTTTAATATAAGGACATGTCCCATGATCGAATTAAACACTACAAACTTGAGTTTGATGATTTCATTCTATTTTAAAATGCTTGAGAGCCAAGAACATGAGTTGAATGTTTCCATTATGTTTTGAATGCTTGGAGACTATCAAGCAATGTCTATCCAATCCACTTTTTTTCCATCAAGGATTCACAATTGCAGCCAAGGAAATTGTAGCTGGTGGAATTGCTTTTGCAAGGAACACATTTCTTATGAGTCGATCTAGGCTCACTTCTTAGGCCCTAGATGTAATCTAATGTAATACTTAGGCTCCGATTGGTTTGCTGTAACTGGTCTGGAAAACTTATGAACTGGAGTTCCTTAACTGGTTTTTCATGATTGGTTTAAAGTAAGTGTTGGAACTTGAGTTTCGTGACTTCCGGTGAGTTACAGACTTACTTACAAAATACAGTTCTTGAGTTCCCTCTTAAAAAGAGCGGAAAACAAGTTCCGGGACAACTAACAACATTTCTTATACAATTATATTCTTCATTCGTCATAAGTGGCACATGTAAAATATTTATGACTAGAAATATTTGCAGTGTGGATATAGTTCATTGCTAAAACTATAACATAATATGACAAAATATCATGCACTATAATCGCACTATGTAAAACATTTTACACTATAATTACCATTATCAGTGCGATTACAAAATAAAAATCACAAATATCATGAAAAAGAAACAGATCACACCATGTTAAAACAATGTGATATACCTAACATTTTTTATCCTTCATATTTAAACAATATGATGTGAAAAATGATAATTAACTATAACCATGCACGAATAATATAGTAAAAATTCCCTACAAAATAATGTAAAAATTAATACACTACATTGTGTTAAACAATGATGAACCAAAACTTATATTTACAAGCACGTGAAATGCGAATATTATTACAATACTTTGTATACACAAAGTGAAATAAAAATATTGTGATGTAATTTTAATCATAATATTTTTATTAAGATTATAATTGTATCATAATAAAATATTTTTTAATGGAACAACATCTGCACCATAACCATTTGTTGAGGTTATTATGATTTAAGAATATTATGATTTTTCACGGATATTATTCTTTATTTATGTCTTTACCATCCTTATTTACTTGACACAATAAAAATTAATAGTTTTTTTTAATGATTTCCGTATCTACACTTACAACAAACCAATCAAATGGAAGTGAATGGAGCTTAAGTTCCAAAAACTGAACTAGAGTTCCCAGAAAATGAGTTCCACAGAACTCATGACTTACACCAAACCAATAGGAGCCTTAGAGTATGTAATATTAGACTATGATATTTTCTAACATTATTCAACATTTGAAAATACTACTACTGCTTTAGCTGTCTCTAAGAACTTATTTAAAATCCAAAACCTTAATGTAGATATGAAGTTTTAATATGAAAGGGGCAATGGTCATCTTATTGACTCAAGGATACCCATTCTGTTGTCCATGACCAAATTCCAATGATCCCTTCATGGAACTATCCTTTTGGTTGTCTCTACCACAAACCATTACAAAACCTATGATTATATAATGCGTTTATTGTTTGTGGGACTGATTTACAAGTTAAATAATGATTAATTAACCCATCCATTTGAAATCCTATATATAATGCCTCAAATTACATGATACTACAAAAATCCAGTAGTGTACTACATGGTATTAGAGCTTGTTTAACCTAATTTTACAATGCGTGAGCATACATTGTCAACATCTGCTTGTGTTCATCATTGTAACCTCCATGTTTCTTTGTCCTTTGTTGTCTTCTTAGCAAGGATCTAGGACCAATTGACCAGTGACCACACTACCAATGGTCTAGTCATTTCATTGCTATTAGTCTTGTATATCCTGACCATCATTTTGTGTGCGGAAGCATTGGCCATAGTTGGTAAAGCTGTCTAAGGGGGTTGGGGGCCTTTTCTAACGTTGTGCTGGAGAAGAAACCTAGCACCATGGTGGGTTCCTCAAGCATGATTTTGAGCACTTATTGTTTCCTTCATTTTCTCTATGCACTTTTATACAATGTTTTGAAACCCGCCCTAGCCAATTGAGCCACCACTCAACATGCTTAGAGGGCCGGTTGGGGCTAAAAGTGTTTTTAACTAAGACCCAAAGTTAATTGGTGGCCCTTGCCGGTTCAACCATCGACCCGATGACCTGGCCCTCGGGGGGTAAGACCCGGTGGCCCTTGTAGCTCAAATGTCGACTCAATGACCCGACCCTCGGGTCAAAGACCCGTCTGTGTTTTGCTGATTTGTTCTCTTTCCCTACCTTACCACGTGACTAATTTTCACGTTACTGCATCGATTTATTCACTCGTTTTTGAGCATTGCAAAATCATTTGTTTGCTTCTTTACGGATGGATGTTTGGTTTTGTATGTTTGATGTTTTGTAATATATCATCTCATGCTTTCATATAGCATACTATATATATGTTATACCTACACACACTTCTATAATTATATTTATGTACAACTACATATTATATGTGCATAGACATACATATACGTGTGTAGTGTACATAGTAATATTATGTATATAGTGTTGTGTTGACATCATCGGATCAACACGGTTGACCCGAAGGTTGAACTAGAGCCTAGAGGCCATGATCCAAAAGCTTTGTTGGGTTGACCTCCTTGTCATGTCTCAAGACGTTGCTTTTATCTTAAATTTTGTTTGATGTAAGGGATTTCATAAAAAGTGATTTTTGTAACTTCGACGTCATCATCATCATTAAGGCTTATTCTCAATCATGTTGGGGTCGGCTGCATGAATCCTTATTATTTAGCTTTGTGATTTTTTATAATTTCAGTATGATTTGCACATTCTATTGGTAGTAATCTCTTCCAAAGTTAAGTTTAACCTTTTCTACTTTCAACATTTTTCGAAAACAATTGCCAGTCTATAATAGTAGTAATAGTAGTGGTATTGGCCAATGTTCTAAAAAGCAGCATGTATTTGGTTAGGGTACTACATGGCTTATATGCAACATGAAGGCGCTGCATACATTTTTGGAATTTTCAAAATCAAATATTATGTACAAATTCATTTTTTGTATAATTGTAATCATATAATTACATACATTCTAGTTGTACAATCTAAAAATGACAAAATCGGCCAACAAACTAATACAACACAGGAGAAGAAACAAACAAATTTCATTCACCAAGTGGAACAATCAACAAAAAGATAAAAAATGAAATTCAAATGTTCAACACAATTATATAGCCACATTGATGGAATTAAACACGACTGAAGCATAGTTATAGTAGAGACAATATATGGCATGCGTCCAAATCATAGCATAACAATATGCAATATTCTCAAAGATACATCACTACATCCATGTCATGATATGAAATGAGTTTAATCATAGTAGTCATCTTGGAAATCGAGAAAAGTAGGCTCCTCATCATCACTAGACACATCCTCTGGAAGCTTGTCTACATCAATTGAAAGCAATGAAGTAGAAGGGCTAAACCCTGTGGCGTGTGCACAAGTAGCTCTAGGCTGCATTATATTATCGACTCCTAATGCCTTTGTTACCTCACCCCACGTGAGTCCATCTCTATGGAAGACCTCTCATCTGCAATACTATCATCCTTTATGAACTCCATGGCATTTTGTCTACCTATTGTCAGAAGAGGATCCTTGTTCTTTTTTCTTTGTTGCATGCTCAACTTATCATTGAACCTTACTTATATTTGTTCTTCTCCGTGCAACGCTCAACTTATCATTAAACCTGACATATATAGCAAGTCATTCAGCTTCCTCACCTCAATCTTGTTCCTCTTCTTATTGTTATTCTGTCATTTCAAGATAGGTGAATCAGTTAAAAATTTATATGTATATTAAATTAATCAAATTATTTCATGCAGTACTTCCTCAAATGTACTCTAGTTCTCTCACTACTAGATGACGAGGAAGTCAAGCTGAGGACTTTTATTGCCTTCTCTACAAATGTGGTGCTTCAATTTACATCCACAATTTGGCTACAATATACGGATTGCATTTAACATTCAGTCCATATGTAAAACAACTTAATAATAAAAATACAGAATTCCGCAAGACATGATCTATAATCATCACCATTAACAATGCACAGTTTCGAAGCCAATGCCTTTCCAAGTATGCCACTTCATAATGCAAGCAACCAATGTTTTAAAAGCAGTGAAGCGGGAAGGCGAGTGGACAACACCTTCTAGCCGCTTAGGCGCCATACGGATGATTAAGTTTCTAAATTTCTATGTATTCTCTTTATAATATACACACACAAGTATAAGTTTTCTTTTTTGAACCTTTTTATATACTTGAAGCCGTAATGTAGGCACTCAATATCTATTTCAGATTTTTTCATATAGTATAATTTCTAATTGCATAACATGTACTGTAGTGTGCTAATAGCAATACTGTAATGTATGATTTCTATGACGAACTTTGAATCTCTTATAAATTTATATCAATGAATGAATAGCGTGGTGTATTACAATAATTGTATTATATTCAGTTATTTACAAATTTCAATAAACTAATTTTTAAGTCCATATAATACTAATATGAAAAGAATAGTAAAATATATATACAACACATACTTGGACGTTTCAGTTTCACAATATGTTTTTGACAGTAGCCAACCATCCTAGCATCTATTAGTTATTAATATACTTTGTGTAGAGTTCAAAGTAGCTATATTGCAGGATATAGTGAATTAGAGGAACATGTAGTTCAAGAAACACGTATTTTTGCACAACCTTAATGGGCTGCCGACATTTGGGCCCGCAACTGTCTCCACCCAAAGCCGAGCTCCTAATGAGAACAATAAGACCATTGAAATCAGATCCACCAAGTGGGTGCCTAGGCCAGTTTTTGAGTGGCCAGGGGACCGCTCTGCAAAAGTGGGAGCCTAGCCCGTCTTTTAATACAATGTAGGCCACAAAATTAAATATGCGATTTTGATGTTGTATCTGATGGCCCAAAAATACAAATTTTTAATTTCGGTAGAAATTTTGATATTTACTGTCCTAACCATTTTGATGACCAAAAAAACAAATTAAATCATGAAAATTTACCACGGCGGTTTGAACGCCAAGATCTAATCAAATATGCAATTATATTTCATATTGGATATGGGGGGGGTCTCCCACATTTGTAAGTGAAGGAAAAGTTGAACAATTTTGATGGCAAAATGGAGGAATTAAGTTTTGAAAATTTGCAAACACAATGTTAAGACATTTACAAACTAGACTATATAATAAATTTACATGTTTAGAGGTCGAATCCATGTCTTGATGAGTGAGTGCCCAAATGAATAGAAATGTCAAGTGCGCTAGACAGTTAGATTGTTAAAAACTTCCAAGTTACATATTAGAATTTAAAACTTACAGTTACAATTTACAAACTTATGAACTACAACTTGTATAAGTCTAGTGTTAGCATATAACTAGGTTACATGGGCCAATTTTACATAGATCAAAGAAAGAACTTTGTTATTTTCGAAGTATTTCTCTAGATCTCTATAGAAAATGTAGAAATTGAAGAAGGTAATTTATAGATAGTCTAGGGATAGGAGAAACATACCTCAAAATTAAGAGAAATAGTCTCTACAAGCAAGAGATTCAAAAAAAATGCCAAAATACCCAAGATGTAGTATTAGCAGCACTAGGAACAAATTTCTCAAAATTTGAATTGTGTTTCTGTGCCATTTCGCAAAATAACGGCCCAAATTGGGCTTTTTGATGCGAAATTTCACCATGCTTTGTGAACTTTCGCACATGGGGTTGAAGTTTTAGCGAAATTACTTCCCATTCAATACATTTGTGTGTTTCGATGTCTGATCACACATTTCGATGTGCGATTGCAAAAAAAAATGAAATTTCGACTGAGGTTTTGCAATTTTGATCGAAATTTTGTTCCATGGTCTCATCTAGTAAGTTAGCTTCATAAGTCTCTCTATGGCCTGAAGTAATCAACATGAGCATGGTTCGGGAAGTTCAACCAATCTATCCGAGAGTTTGGGCTACGACGATCAAGCTTCGATCACTCAGTCTTCTAATCAACATGGATCTCTTGGTTATATTCTCCACGTTGTCTATGTAGACAATATTGTTATTACATGTGATGATGATCAAGGCATTTTGAGACTCAAGTAGTTTCTTTAGGGCAAATTCCAGACTAAAGATGTAGGCCACCTAAAGACATTGTAGGTATTGAAGTGGCAAAACCCAAGGATGAGATTGTAATTTCCTAGTGCAAGTACGAGCTTGATTTTATTGACAAAATCGGTATGTTGGATTCAAAACCTACAGATTCGCCTATGGATCCTAAAATCAAGTTGTATAAAGAACAAGAGGAGCCTGTTGCAGATCCATGGCAATATAGAGGATTAGTTGGGAAACTGTCCTATCTCATGATTACTCGACGAGATATTTCTTTTGCTATGTGTGGTTAGTCAATTTATGGACATACCACATTCAGGTCATTGAGTAGACATCATTCGAGTTCTTCGCTATCTAAAAAGAACTTTTGAAAAAGAAATTATCTATTCTTGTCATAGGCATAGGAAGGTTCATGTCTTCTCATATGCAGATTGGGCAAGCTCTGTCATTGATCGACAATCTGGAACCGAATGTTGTGTTTTTGTAGGAGTTAATCTTAGCTCCTAGAAAAGCAAGAAGTAGACTATTGTTTCACATACTAGTGTTGAATCTGGATGTCGAGCTATGGCCCATGTCGCTAGTGAGTTACTATGGGTGAAGAACTGCATGGAAGAACTAGAATTTAGTCACACAAAAGCAAGGAACTTGCAATGCGATAATTAAGCAAGAGTTCATAACGCTTCCAACCTTGTATTTTATGGAGAACTAAACACAGAAGTAAATTGCCACTTTGTTCGTGAGAAGATCCAAGACAAGTTGATCAAACTCAGCTCAGTCTGATGAAAAGATCAACTCACAAACTTATTGACCAAGTCTTAAAATGGGTGCCGAGTCAAATTCCTATGTAAAACTTGGTGCTTATGATATCTATGCACGAGTTTGAGGGTGAGTCTTAGATTAATTAAATTGTCTACACTATTTATATTTTTTATTATTTTTATATTTTGGTATTAGTCCCTCACTATGTATCCAAATTATTGGCAATCACCCTTGTTCCTATATAAAGGCTAGTTCTTTTCATAATACACACACAATGTGTTTTCCATCTCTGTTAGTCACAATTTGTGTTTACTATGGTAAAATTCAAATATGGCATTTTCTTTATTCTAGTTAATTTTCTTCAAGGAAGATGGAGCGTTGTGGATCAATCTTGGGCATCAAAAACTGCCAATCACAAGACATGTCTTAGTCTTATTACATTCCAATCGTTCCATTGATCCGAACATGGAGGTATAGCTTCCAGAAAGACATAGTTAACTCCCATTAGATTATTTATGGCTTGTGTGGTAAAGACATCAAGCGGGTAGTGAATCGGCTGAAGTAACACCCGACGCATATCCACGACAATGTAACCCTATGTTGTGTGGTTGATAATGACACAAAGCAAGATGAATGGAAGAATATAAGAAGGATGTGGAAGAAAAGGGAAAAAGAGGCAAAATGTGTATCTACCATACATGACGAAGGAGATTGAATGGGAAAAAATAATGTGCTTGAGAAATAATATGCTATTCCTATCCTAGACTTAGTGACAAATGACGATAAAGGTGGCAATGGCCAAAAAACATAGAGGAAGGGTGAATATTTATTGTTGCTAAATGGCTCTATTGATCTGGTATACCCTTCAATGCACTCTGCAACAACTTTCTGGCTATCTGCCAAGCTAAAGAGCAATATGGCAAAAACTACAAGCCCTCGACATATCATGGGGCGAGTGAGACAAAGGAAGATCTTCAACCACATAGAAACATGTCTAAAAGATATGGACGCACTATCATAACATATGCATGCAGTGACCGAAAGAGGGGCTTAGTGAATGATGTTTAATTACAAGTTCGACTCGTGCTTTCTCAAAGAGTTTTACGCCTCAATTGAGTCACAATATAGAGTATATCGTGAAGTTTCTTGAGGATGCATTCAAGAGGTTAGAGTAGAGAATGTCCTCCAAATCGTCACTGATAATGCCTCTAAAAATGTATTGGCTACAAGAGTGACCATATAACCGCTCCCACATTGTTTGATCTTCTTGTGTTGCCCATGTGATTGATCATATTATTCAAAAGTTTGGGAAAGAACAAAGAATCAAGTCTCTATCAAGAAGGGAGGCAACTAGTTACATTCATCAAATCTTACATTAAGACATTGAGCTTTATGCCGAAATTTAAAAATGGGGAGATTTTGAAACCTATTATGACCATGTTTGTTACTTCATCTCTCAAACAAAGAGCCTTCTTGATAAAAAGGACAACTTGAGGTTGTTTTTTCTTCTGATGAGTGCAGCCAATGCAAAAGGTCAAAGACAAAAGTAGGTGTATCAACTCCAACTTTCGAGAACTAGGTTTCTTTAGTTATAACTTTTCAAAGTGTGCTCACCTTTGGTCCATCTCATGAGGATTTTTTACAGTGGCAGAAGCCTTCAGTGGTCTTTGTGTGTGGTGGCCTAGAATTAGCCAAACAAGAAATCATGGCAATCTTCAAAACAGATTGAGTCTTTTACAAGCCATTCATTAATGCCATTAACTTGAAATTCAAGGATACAATTGAATAGCTTTTTTCACACGACAACTTACTACCTCAATCCCTTACTAATTATACAAGGATCAAGATGAGATTGAAACGAATCATGTCTTGATTGATTGCCTGATCAAGTACGTTGAGGTTTTCTGTCTTGATATTAGAATTTAAGACAATGTTACAAAGAGAGAATAGATTGCCTACATCATGGAACAAAATTTCAATCGAAATTGAGAAATTTTGTTTTGTTTTGCAATCGTGCGATCGGACATCAAAACAAACAAATGCAGTGAATGAGACGTAATTTTGCAAAAATCTCGACCCTAGGTGCGAAACACAAAATAGGGTGAGATTTCGCAGCGAAAGCCCAGTTTGGGCCTTAATTTTGCGAAATGGCATGGAAACACAACTTAAATTTTGAGAAATAACTTCCTAGGGTTGCAAATACTACATTTTGTGTATTTCGACATTTTTTTGAATCTTTTGCTTGTAGAGCCTATTTCTTTTAATTCTAAGGTATGTTTCCCTACCCCAGATCATCTATATATTACCTTCTTCAGTTTCTATATCTTCTATAGAGATCTAGAGAAATACTTCGAAAATAACAAAGTTCTTTCTTGGATCTATGCATAAATGTTGCATGTAACCTAGTTATATGCTAACGTTAGACTTACAAAAGTTGTAGTTTGGATGTTTGTAACTTGTAACTGTAAGTTTTCAATTCTAAGCTGTAACTTGAAGTTTTTAACAGTCTAACTGTCTAGTGGACTTGACATTTTTGTTCACCTGTGCACTCACTCATCAAGACATGGATCCCACCTTGACCTCTAAACATATAAATTATTATATAATCTAGTGTGTATATGTCTAAACATTGTGTTTGTCATATACACACTAGATTATATAACTTAGCTCCTTCATTTTGCCATCGAAATTTTGTGGAAATTGTTCGTCTTCCTTAACTTACAAATGTGGGAGACCTCCCTCATATCCAATATGAAATATTATTGCATATTGGAGTAGATCTTGGCATTTAGACCGTCCTATCAAATTTTCATGATTTAATTTGCTTTTTTGGTCGTCAAAATCGTTAGGGCCGTAAATATCAAAATTTTCCAAAATTTCGAAAAATTACTGTTTCTGAGCCATCAAATACGGCATCGAAAACAAACATTTAATTCAATGTTAGGCATCCAAAGCAAGCCGTGGTCCCTGCTTGCTTTCAAAAGCATAAGCACACAAATGCCTGATTTTGAGATTAAATGGGACATTTTTTAGACGTATTTGACGGAATATTTTGTATGTCTACTCGCCTTATATCATTGACAGGTAATATTCGTATTCAGTGCATATGCTATGGGATACATGTGGTAGTGGTCAATGTTCAAACTCTAAAGAGATGATATGGGACTGCTAGATAGGCCTAATTGCCTAGTGCATATTGGCTGGACACATCTATGAAACGAAATGGTCAAAAGACATAATAATATTATACTCATGAATGAGTTAGCTTGGTGCACGTTTCATCTAATAGTGGATATCTTATTTCTTCTTGTGCAGCCAATGCATGCTTGTTCTAGTTATGAGATAAATCTACTTTATTATGTTATTTGTATATAAATATGCACACACCCTTGGTAGTCTTATCCCGGTATCATTGATTTTTTCAAATTGCTGATAATGTATCTGATTTTATAGTAACACACTTGAAAGGAATCTCTATTTCAAATAAGTATGGGATGCTGAGTGTTCAGAATGGAATTAAATATTTAGTACATTTTAATACACGACAAGACACTAAACTGTCAACTGCTGGGCAAAGAAATTCTATGCAACCTGTTGTGAGCAGAGAAAATGTTAAGTTGCCATACAACTGTTCTACCTGCAACCTTCTTCTGCCTGCTTCACCATTTGAGTTTATTAACTCATATTGATGTCAGATTTTCTCTACCTCTCCTCCCGGCAATGTGGACGTGTCTTCAGAGTCTAGAATAACCTGAGATAATCTTTATTATATACATCAGTTGGTTCACTTACCCGAGTCATGAATCTCGTAATTATCTTGTATGCTATGTTGATAATACCTTGATGTTATGCAGGTCTTATTGGCTACTGGAGGTGGCCATCTCGTGTATTTGGAAATTGGAGAAGGGAAGTTGACAGAAATAAAACACATCCAGCTTGAATATGAGATATCATGTCTGGACATAAATCCAATTGGAGAAAATCCTAACTATAGTACATTGGGTGCAGTTGGGATGTGGACTGATATCAGTGTTCGAATGTTTTCTCTGCCATCTTTAGAGCTTATTACAAAGGAACATTTGGGTGGGGAGATCATTCCTCGATCCGTTCTTTTATGCACATTTGAAGGGGTATGACATATTTTCCCTCAATGTTTTATAATGCTCTTTGATTGTTTTCCTACAGCTGTACTAGTTTTCCTGTCTGACTTTTTTGCACGTTTTCTTTCCTATTACATATGCTTTCTTTTATTTGTATCTACTAGATGTCATACCTGCTATGTGGGCTTGGAGACGGCCAGCTTTTCAACTTCTTGCTAAACACCACAAATGGCGAATTATCTGATAGAAAGAAGGTTTCTTTGGGAACTCAGCCTATCACACTCCGAACATTTAGTTCCAAGGAGACTGTCCATGTTTTCGCAGCATCAGACAGGCCATCTGTTATATATAGCAGCAATAAAAAGTTACTATACAGTAATGTGAATTCAAAAGAAGTCAGTCACATGTGTCCTTTCAACTCAGCTGCATTTCCGGACAGGTAAATGTTTGTTTACTGGTCCATGGTTATTTAACTGAGTTCTTGACAGTTGGCATGAAACTATTAGACATGTTGAACCTTTCTTTTTGAAACTACTGTGCTTTCTTTCCTTTTCACAAGCCAAGTGAGCCGCTTTTACCCTTTTGTGGATTCCTTATGCGGATTTTCAACCTGAACTTCGGTGTGTTATATATAACTTGGCATAATTAAGGAAAAATATATAATATTCTGAAAGTAATAATAGTATGAACTCTAGCAAAATGAGCTGATTTATGATGTTTCAAGGAAATGATTTTATAGTTTTGGTAAATTATGAGAACCAACTTGTTGTATGAGAAGCTTAAGACGGGCTTTTGTGAAGCGTGATCATCCGTCTTTTGCATATGAGCCGATCTGTAGTTCTGTCCTTTCCAATGTTTTAATAATCGGGAAGCGGGAGGCGAGCGCTAAAGCGGGCGCTTTTTGAAAAAGCGGATGCTTGATTTCCCATATGATCTTATACAAAATTACATACATGTGTATATAAATAATCATTTTTACGAACTTTTTTCCATATCTAAACCATGTGATAAGTGTAAAATTCACCGTACACAACAATCTCATCAGTTTATTGCACAATTATAAAACACGGAACCGATATAAAATAATTATATTAATTTAATGCTGATGGAACTGTCATGCATAGTTACAAGTTCGGGTTTGGGCGATTTTCGGGTGGCCGGAAAAAAAATCAAAATTCTGGAAAAATTGAAAAGTTCGTAAAAAATCGATATACTTCGGTCAAAGTTCGGTCAACTATTCGGAAATAATCGAGAGTAAGTCGGCTATATATAGGTATATACATATATACATGTATTACTTATATACATATATAGGTATATACATATGTACATATTACTTATATAAATCGATATTTGAAGTGGACACTCAAGCAGCCTGAATGGACAATAAGCGGCCGCTTAACTCACTGCTGCCTAAAACCCGCCTGAAGGCCCAACTGAGCGGCCAGGACCTTGTGGCGCTTAGACGGCCGGTCGGGCCGCTTTTTAAGAAACCGGTCCTTCCTATATCTATACACGGTTTACCAACATATAAACACCGACTTTTCAACTTTCAAAATTATTAGAGAAAATTTAGGTAGGTTTTCACTCCAAGTTTTAATATCCGACCCAGAGGACTACCTGACAAAAATTTTGGGTCACGAGTCTCTGGTTCGACCGCTAGATCGACCCGATGATGTCATCATGGCATCATATATATCATATATATATATGTATGTATGTATGTATGTATGTGTGTGTGTATATATATATAGAGAGAGAGTCAGGCTAGAATACACTCGAGTGTATCCGGAGCAGAATACACTCAAGTAGTTTTCCATGATGCAATATTTTTTTTAAAAATCTAATCCGTTGGTCTTCAAGGAATATTTTGTATAGCTCATTTATAAAATTTGAGCCCATTTGGACATTTATAGGTCATGTTATGAAGACCACAAAAATTATGCATTTCAAATTAGTTTTGTGCGTCGATTTTGTTGCCATCGGATGAGTGACTTACACCCATCCAAATGGGCTCAAAATTCACATGTAACCTAATTATAGTATGACAGTGAAGATCAATGGAGAGTCATGCTAGAATACACTCGAGTGTACAGATCGCACGCTACACTCAAGTCTTGTTTGCATATCAAGATTGTTTTTTTGCAAAATGTAAACCATTGATATTCACTGTCATTACTATAATTAGGTTATATGTGAATTTTGAGCCCATTTGGATGGGTGTAAGTCACGCATCCGACGACAACAAAATTGACGCGCGAAACTAATTTGAAATGCATCATGGAAAACTACTTGTGTATTCTGCTCCGGATACACTCGAGTGTATTCTAGCCTGACTATATATAAATAAATAAATATATATATATAAATATATATATATATATAAATAAATAAATAAATAAATAAATATATATATATATATATATATATATAGTCAGGCTAGAATACACTCGAGTGTATCCGGAGCAGAATACACTCAAGTAGTTTTGCATGATGCGATATTTTTTTCAAAATTCTAATCCGTTGATCTTCTTAAACATCTTGTGAATAGCTCATACGCAAAATTTGAGCACATTTGGACATTTGTAGGTCATGTTATAAAGACCGCAAAAATTATACAGTACATATTAGTTTCGCCCGTCGATTTTGTTGCCCTTGGATGAGTGACTTACACTCACCCAAATGGGCTCAAAATTTGTATGTAGCCTAGTTATAGTATGACGGTGAAGATCAATGGTTTACATTTTGCAAAAAATAGTCTTGATATGCAAACACACTTGAGTGTATTCGTGCGATCTGTACACTCGAGCGTATTCTAGCCTGACTCTCTCTCTCTCTATATATATTTCTGATGGTGCAAAAATGACAACTATATAAATTTCAACGAGAATTTGGACAAATCCATTCCCGTCAATACAAGATTTTGGCACATGATTTATTCCACCAAATAATGGGATTAAGTCACAAAAGTTTGATAGGATGATCTACATATATAAATACACTTAATTATGCAATAATATTATATGCTGATATCTGGTGAGGGGGCTCTTTGTGTGAGTGAAAAGATACAAAAATTTAAAGGGGACTTGGGTTATGCATATATATCATATTCTTATACAATAACATGTCACGTCTTGTATGCAATCGAATAATCATATTATATGCTGATATTGGGTTGGGGGCTCCTTGTGTGAGTGAAAAGATGCAAACTATTTCAAGGGGGATTTCGGTTATGCAATCTGTGCACATATATATTCTTATACAATAACATGTCACGTCATGTATGTATGCAATCAAATAATACATAACAATTCCCGTTTTCACATTTTTTCTTTTTTAAACATTGTTAAATACCAAAAAATTTATGGTAATTATGTGAATTTCTATATTGAGCTGCCATCGAAAACAAAATTTCAAATTATTTGGCATTTCGGTTGAAATTCAAAGCATGGGCTAGATTATCACCAAGAAACACTTTAAGAGGCGATTGATCTAGCCTAGCCACTAAAGGAGATGTTGTGCTTGGAATAGTGGAGAGGAGGGAAATCAAATGTGCCTCCTAGACTACTATGATAGCTTTGACATGTTGCTCTAGAAATAGTGGAGAGGAGGGAAATCAAATGTGCCTCTTAGACTACTATGATAACTTCATGTCAAGGAATAAATATCAACATCTGTGGAACAAGGGAGTGCTATCAACCCATTTTGCACAGTAAAAAGATGGTTGAATCTCCTAGAAAATGATGGCCATTAGATTTGACATATGGGCCATGTTATACTGTTCAATAACAAGCCTTCCATTAGCTATCTATAGTTATATAGCTAATATGCGTGCCTGGGAGTCCTTCAAAATTTAATAGGCCAAGATTTTACCATGGCTGCAATTTTAGAGACACGCTAAAGTACAAGTGATTTTTAGAGGAAACTTGGAACTTGGAGTCTGAAGTTAACACTACGTGGCATGACATGAGCTCCTGCATCATAAAAATTGCCAAAGAGGTTTTGGGGGAGTCCAAAGGTTGTGGGCCTCCACAGAAAGAGACTTGGTGGTGGAATGATGAGGTATAAAAGGCTATTAAACTTAAAAGAGAGATCTATAGGAGCTTGCCCAAATCTCGAGGTGGTGCAATTTCTAGAGATACAAGCAAATAAAGAAAGAAGCTAAAAAGGTTGTTCTGGAGGCAAGGTCCAGATACTTTGATGATATTTATAAGAAGTTGGACACAAGAGAATGGGATATATATATATATATATATATATATATATATATATATATATATATATAGTCAGGCTAGAATACACTCGAGTGTACAGATCACGCCGTACACCCCAATGATGTTTGCCTATCTAGACCATGTTTTTCCAAAATCTAATCCATTGATCTTCATGGTTACAATAATAATAGGTCACATACAAAATTTGAACTCATTTGGATGAGTGCAAGTCACTCATCCAAGGACAACAAAATCGACGCACAACTAATTTAGAATACATGATTTTTGCCTCCTTTAGATGCACGACCTATAAGTGTCCAAATGAGCTAAAATTTATTATATAGTATGTTCTTATGATAATTAAGAAGATCAACGGTTTAGATTTTTCAAAAATTTACTGCATCTTCAAAAATGACTGAGGTGTACGGTGCCTTCGGTACACTCGAGTGTACACTAGCCTGACTCTCTCTCTCTCTCTTTTAGCTCATTTGGACACTTGAGGCAAAAATCATGTATTTCAAATTAGTTTTGTGCGTCGATTTGTTGTCCTTGGATGAGTGACTTACACTCATCCAAATGAGTTCAAATTTTGTATGTGACCTATTATTATTGTAACCATGAAGATCAATGGATTAGATTTTGGAAAAACATGGTCTAGATAGGCAAACACCATTGGGGTGTACGGCATGATCTGTACACTCGAGTGTATTCTAGCCTGACTCTCTCTCTCTCTCTATATATATATATATATATATATATATATGTATATATATGTATATAATGGCTCATATAAGAGAAAGGAAAGGAGGAGACTTGAGTCAAGTAAAATGCATCAAGAATGAAGATGATAGAGTGCTGGTGAAGGACGATGATATCAAGAACCAATGGAAAAATTACTTCCATAAGCTTTTCAATGGAGATAATGTAAATAATGTTAGAGATTCGTGTGTCATGAATACAAGAGATATCATTTACACACGACGAGTTTCACTGTTTGAGGTCAAGCATGCTTTGAAAAGATGAAAATGAGAAAGGCATGCGGACCAGGAAGTATTCCCATTGATGTTTGGAAGGGTATGGGGATAAGGAGTATTGTGGGTAACATATTTCTTTAACAAGATCATGAAGACCAAGAAGTTGCCGAATGAGTGGAGAAATAGTGCTATAGCCCCCTGAAAGATCTAGAGGGGGGGTGAATAGTTATTTTAGTACTTTTAAAGTTTAATTAAAAACTTAAGACAAAGAAGAAAGAGGAAACAAGGTAGACACTTCGATTTAGAGTGGTTCCAATCTTTGAATCAAAGGTTGTCAGTCCGCTACCCAATTGTTTCCAATTGGGATTTTGAAAGTGATTTATTTTATTTACCTCGCAAGAATGTTACAACAAAATACAATCACCTTCACCTTGAAGTAGCCTTCACCTTGAAGTAGCCTCAACCTCCTTGAAACATCCTTCTTGAAGTAACCTCAAGCAACTTTGGAGCAGCCTTCACCACCTTGAAGGAGCTCCACCACCTTGAGATAGCCTTCACCTAGAAGTAGCTCCAACCTCCTTTGAAGCAACGCTTTTGAAGTAACCTCAAGCAACCTTGGAGTAGCCTTCACTTCCTTGAAGTAACTCCACCACCTTGAGATACCCTTCACCCGAAAGTAGCTCCAACCTCCTTTGAAGCAACCTTCTTGAAGTAACCTCAAGCACACCTTGGAGAAGCCTTCACTTTGTTGAAGTAGCACCAAGCAACCTCCTTTCAACAACCTCCAACCCTAGTAGTACTCAATGAGAACAAAGTACAATATAAAAGAAATAGATTGGAAGAAAGAAAATACTTAACCAATGAAGTACAACACTTTGATCCTATATCAAGCGTTTAGATCTCCTATCCACTTAATATGGATGTGGCTATATGTGGTGTCTAGGAGATTGAAGCTATAGGACACAACTCTAGAGCATAAGGAAGAAGATAACAAGTGAATCCCAACTTTGTTGCTCTCTAGAATGGATGATCGAGTGTAGCTTGTGTGTTTTAGGTGTCCTAAGGCCTCTCCTATATTATAGGGATGATTTGCAAGTGTTTAAGGACGTTCTAGGGAGTGTCTAGAGTGTTCTTAGTGCTTAACTAGCCGTTAGGTAGAAAGTAGTTGACTTGCAACGGCTAAAATATTCGTTAAATGCGAAGCTTCCATAACTTTTCTCGGTCGACAATATTGTCGATTGGATGACTCTCGGTCCAAAATATTGTCGACCGGATGACTATCTGGGTTCAGCTGGATATATGTCTGTTTCTCTCTTGTTTAAACCTATTACAACGGCTATATCTCGGTCCATAATATTGTCGATCGAGAAAAGGACGTTCTAGGGAGTGTCTAGAGTGTTCTTAGTGCTTAACTAGTCGTTAGGTAGAAAGTAGTTGGGTTGCAACGGCTAAAATGTTCGTTAAATGTGAAGCTTCCAGAACTTTTCTCGGTCGACAATATTGTTGACTGGATGACTCGGTCCAAAATATTGTCGATCAGATGACTATCTGGGTTAAGTTGGATATATGTCTGTTTCTCACTTGTTCAAACCTATTACAACGGTTATATCTCGGTCTACAATATTGTCGACCGAGAAGGACTTTTTGCAAGGATTTGCAATGTATGTGAGGTCCTATTGATGACTCATATGAAATCTATCAACCCTAAGGTCTTCATGTGAGTGTAAGATAGGGTTTTGGGTGGATAGGAAAATATTACATTTGAGTACAATCATGAAAATATTAAACATTTATTTGTATTGATTTACAATTATCCACTTAGTATGATCTCCTTATTTCCTTGAACCCTGAAATACTCCAGTAGCACGTTAGATCCACAAAAATGAAATGTTTGTCATCATCAAAACAAAGGGTATGCTAATGTCCAATTTAGCCAACAATCTCCCCCTTTTTGAAGATGACAAACATTCCTAAAATATAAGCAAAATATTTGAAATGAAATGAATTTCATACCTGTGATGTACCTGAGATGAATAGATTCGTTTGATCTCATAAAATGTGTGTTAATATAGCTAAAGAGATATGGAACACGATATCCATCTCTTAAGGTAATGTAGCACCAATTAATGTCAAGCCAAGAGATCATGAAACTCATGAGATTATTTTACTTTATTTTGCTTTATTTTATTTCTCCCCCTTTGTCATTTCAAAAAGATAATCATATGTGTAAGTCAATAAGACTCCCCCTTAACTGATTACTCTCCCTTAATTGTTTACTTTAAAAAGAATGTCAAATTTAGCCACAATTCAAAAACCAAGATTAATTTCTCAAGCATTTGCAAGGGATGTTAAGCTCTGAAATGATATGAGATTCCTTTAGACTCATGGTGGGATCAATGAATGTATTTTTATGTTAGTTTCTCAACCATTTTCAAGGGATGTTAAGCCCTGAAATGATATGAGATTCCTTTAGGCTCATAGTGGAATCAATAAATGTATCTCTTAACCAAATATAAGGGATGTTAAGGCCAAATTGGTGTAGAGAATCCAATTAAGAGAAAAAATATATATGCACATAATATCTAAGAATTTATTTGAGCCCCCCCCCAATCTCATAAAAAAAGTGATTTAAAAAATACTAAGGTATTTCAAATCATGAACAACTTTAAAATCAATTAAGACTATGAGTCAATTTTTTTATAAGCAATCTTGTTTCTTGCACTATTTTTAAAAGATTTCTTTTATTCTAGGTATTTAACATGATGAGCAAATTACATATTTAATATACCAATGTTGGGTGCTAGTGAATGATTTGATTTACAAATAAGCATTTCTGTCAGGCTTATTTTCGGTCGACCATGACTTCGACCGGGGCGCCCCTCGGTCGAACTCCTTGTCGGCTGAGAGGTAGTTCTGCAGAATTTCAAAATCTGTAGCTTATCTAGTATAATCAAGATATAACTTTTCTTCTATATTAGCATTATCAGCTTTCTTTATGTATACTTAATCATATTTCAAGTCATGGGTTTAAGCAACATAGATATCTTCTTTTATGATTCTATTTAGGAAACAATGTTACATCCATTTGAAGAATATGATGTCTTTATGAGTGACTCGAGTTAAATGACCTCAAGTCCTAGCCATTAATATATCAGAATTTATTTCTTCTCATTATATCCTAACTTTATTTCATCATGCCTATAATGAATGTTTTGCCTTTAGGTCTAGGAATTGAATTTTATTCATTGTTCTTGGTAAGCTCTTATAGCAATTGTCCAATAATCAACTCTTTTAGGATATGACTAAGTCTTGTTGTGTATAATCATAATTTATGTAGACTTATAAATCCTAGATGCTTAGCTAGATGTTGAATATTTCAGGATACAGTCTTTTGTGACTTAAGATTAAATTTGTCTTTACCATCTTTTGTTAAAGATAGAATTTCACATAGAGCCAAATTTTTGTGAATGAGTTCTAGTGAGCAAAGTTTTAGTTTTAAAAAGAAATCATACCTTTGCTTGGCTTGAATACAAAGTTTCAGATTTATCACAAAAGTTTTGGTAATGATTATATTCTAAGCAAGATTCTTGTATTAACAATCTTTTATGTCATAAACAATTCATTGTTTTCAAATAGTATCCATAGAGTTAAGAGGTTTACATTCATTTTTCTTTTTTATATTTTCCTATGAACCATAACCATTGTCATAGTACTTATGATGTAGTTCTTTTACAAATAGCACATTTAAAAATTTGTACAAATATTACCTATGACAATAGTTTTACCTTTGAAATTTTACCTCTTCTCCAAGTGTATAAAATGCTTACTTGTCTTAATTTCTATAGACCATCCAAACCTGCAAAGTAGAAATGTTTTTGTACCCATCTAGTGGTCATTTTGGTTATGAATGACTTTCATTATTATGAGTATATATGAATCAGAATGAAAGCATTTTATAACCATCAAGTATTGATTTCAAGTAAATGATTTCAATAACAACAATTTCTGACACAACTGTTCTTGGTCAAATTTGTTTTTTGACCGACAAGCACCTCGGTCTAGAGCTTTGTCGACCGAGTACTGTTCTGCAAGTTTTTCAGCAATTGTAGGATGAATCAAGATAATTCTTTTTCAACTAGTTTTGATTTTAATAACACAATTAAACAATCAAATACTCAAAGATATACCGTTAGAGCTAATTTTAGTTGAGATAAGACATTATGAATGTCAAAATAAAATTTAGGTCAAATCTCAACTAAGTGTCTAATATTTCTAAGTTGGAGGTTTTGGAACCCAAACCAAGTCAACATCCTTCCTTTTCTTTTATGGACAAGAGAATGAATAGTGCCCAAAACGTTGACAATAATGACAACGAATAAAATCAATTTCATTTCTCTTCTTTTTCTTATGAATTTCGGGAGATCTACTTTACAAAAAAGAATTTTACCTTAATACAAAGCCACCTGTCAGCTTCCCATTGACCTACGAGCTCCTCAGTCAAGGGTGGCCCCCCTGAGCAGGTCTCGCCCCCACTCTGGTACGGCTAACTCTGGACCGTTATCAGGCTAGTTTGAGCCGGGTTTATGCAAAACTCCCTAGGGTCTGTGAGGGACCTCCCTCTTCGCTGCGGCTTGGCGCTGCATGAGTCAGCCGCGTGTTCGTACGCCGAGACGTCGCGAGGAGAGGGGTCGGCTCCCTCTCTCAGTGGGATTACTTGTCCCCCGACACTGCCTAAACGACCGTCTTCAACGTTGTGAGGGCATGTGATTCTCCGCCGAGATCTGTTGCTCCACTGGATCAAGGTGACTGGAGGCGGCAACTACGTCTAGATGCCAACGACACTGGGAAGTAAGAAGAGAGAAGGCCGGCGGGGCTCAGTGGAGCCAAGCCGACAGGTGGCAGAGATGAACTTGGCAAGGGATCAGTGGGTGATAGTGAACACTCAGAGGGAGTGGCGGAGGGAGGGGGCAAGCCGAGGCCTTGGCCCCACCAAGCCCAAGTAAATTTTCCATTAGGCAGGATCACGTACGTGACAGTCCACTTTTATCTATGACTTCAACGACGCGAAAGCCGGACTGAAATCTAACCGTTTCCAACTTCACGCGAGATATCTGCAACAAACATAAAATCTCGCTCAATTAGTGGTGGAGTAATTCTTTTTCTCTCTCCCTGGTCGCTTAAGATAAACTAGAAGAGTTATCTAATACTGGTAAATCATGCCATAACAGAATTGTACGAGGCCCAACAGTGGTATTTGTGCTCTCCGCCCCACCAGTTTCGATGCTTCATCATGTTTTTTGCCGTGGATATAGTTTCCAAACGCCCTGGGCCTGGCGCTGCCGTCGACTGTCTACCATATAGTACCATGATAACAGAATGAAAACAGGCAAAGAAGGAGAGATCTCTTCCCATTCGTCAGATATCTATTTGCCGACGCTAGTTCGCTGTGTGTGCCTGCTGCTCTAGATATTTCTTTGGTAGCTGCACAAAGGTATATAATCATAATTAACACTTTTAATCTTCCAGCTGTTGCAACCCCGTCCATCACCGGTTATAAGGTTGTGTTAGTATTCACTCATTTCAGTATCAATCTCGGTCATAATATATATTTTCCTAGGAAAAAAGTTTATTTTCACAGGTGCAAAACTGCAGATGTGCCAGCAGTTTTGATGCAGATATACAGTGTCATTAATATATTAAAAGCAAGCGAATATATACTTCATTAGAACCCATCTGCAGTCCATATAATTGGAACTATTATGTATCAAACTGATCCATTGATGTACGTTCCACTCAACATGCACCTCTTCTACCGAGCCCATGCGATCAGCACATTTCTTTGTCTCACTTGACTACCATAAACGTAATTTGTACTGTTCTTACCCTTCTTCTTGAATTATTGTTGTTACTCATATCTTTATTTTAAGAGTACCGAGTTACTCATTCAAGTCTATTCCATAATGCATCGGACACTTCCACTCACATTTTCAATATAGTTTGAATTAACGAGTCCAGGTTCATCTTTTGGAAAATAGTTTTATATACCATGGATCATTACCATGTCGAAGAATATTACTTTGAATCACTAGATAATATTACAATTATTACCGATGAAATCTATGTTTACAAGAGTTGTAGTTGTTGAGCCAAATAATACTTATATAGTTTCAGTACATCTTGTAGTGCTTTATACACGACAATTTTGATTTTATTCCCCCCCCCCCCCCCCCCCCCCCCCCATATCAAATTTCTAGCTCCGCCCCTGCTCAGAGGGGAGATGACCGACACTAGTCCTGCATCTCCTTCGATCCTTAATGACTCGACACTACGACTATAGGATGACGACATCTTATCCTGTCGTGATGATGGGGCCTTTGTCGAGCACGAAAATCCAGGATTCCTATAGAGGGTCTGTGGTCTTTTACCTCGCTCCATGGGTTCGAAACCCGGCCGTGATGGTGTAGGCGGCTCCACACCCCCCCCCTTTATATAGGTGCTAGGGTTGGAGTTTGTGTCGCCGGCGAGAAAGGAAAGAGAGCAGCCATCGAAAGGAAAATTGGGTCTCCTTTCCCCCTATACAGAGTTGGAGTCACGAGTTATGAAAATATGTTTCCGTACATAAACACTAACAATATAACCTCTTCTTTTTCCTTCCATAAGTCATGATCCCCTTTTTCTTAATACAAGTAAGAAAAGGACATATTCACTTCTTTTCATTATTATCTTTTTAATTTTGTAAATCCAAAAGTCGTAAAGGAAGGCACATCAAAACATGACACTTATCTAGTTCATTCATCTATTTCTCTTTGATATTTCCTTTATTATCTTTATTATATAGAAATTCACTTATGCCCTTTTCATCTTATATTTATTAATTGGGACTTATTGGGATGTCCTTCCCATACAAGACTTGCCCTTTAACATTTTCGTGAATTTATTATCAATATATCATGGTACATTCTTTTTCTACCAAAATCAAGAATTATTATTTCCAAGTATTACAAAGGTTGAATCGAGATAATGTTATTTCCCACATCAATATTGTGTTGCCACTCTTGGCGAGATAACTTCTCCTTTAATTATCCAAAACACCTTGTATTTTAATTTTCCCTTAAAAATACAAAAAATATTTCATTTACCATATAAATAAGCCATTACTATTTATTTAGGCATGAATTATTTTCATTTATTCAACTTGTGCCACAAGCACTCATGCCACAAGAGTGATTTATATTATTATTCTACAATAATACTTATTTATTAAAACATGCCTTATATTATATAATTCAATTTTATCAACATTAATGATATTACATTTGGTTTTCTTTGCATTTCCCTTGGATTTAGTGATTCCTATTGTTTTATTGTTCCAGTAATAGATAAAAGGAAAAAGAGAGAAGATAATCCCATAATAAGCAAAGAGCAAAAGAAAATAGATAATAATTATATGTGATTAAGAAAATTATGTAGAATTCTCTAGAAAGTGGCATGGATGGCCACCATTGATTGGTTGTCGTTTGCACATGGTTCTTATAGAAAGAATAGCCAAAATAAAGAAAACAGAAAAGAAAGAAAGAGAAAAGGATTAGCTTTGATGCCTTAAATGCATGAAATTAGAGGGAGACTTGCATATGAAGAAAAACCCTTTTCTTTTTTGAAGTTTGGTCCCACTCTTTGCACGCGCTTAGATAAAGTCATTGAAGAATTACCTTAAATTTTGAGATTAAAAGGATGGATTGATGAAATTGCCAAGTTACAAAAACATGTTGATAGTTTATCGAGTAATAATATTCTTGATAAAATCTTGGAAAACTCCTTTGGACACATTGGAATAAGAGGTCTAGGCTATGTACCTAAAGAGAAATCTTCCCAAAAGCCTAGAACTAGAAAAACACAAAAACCCAAATCAAAGATCTTGTATGTGCCCAAACTCCTTTTTTTTAGTCAACAATCCTTGTGGCAAGATCAGTAAGAGTCAGAGGTCAAACCCTGGAGCCAAATCGTTATTGCCTTGTTGGGTTGCAACGACTAAAATGTTCGTCAAATGCGAAGCTTCCAGATTCTCGGTCGACAATATAGTCGACCAGATGACTCTCAGTCCAAAATATTGTCGACCGGATGACTGTCTGGGTTTAGCTGGATATATGTTTGTTTCTCTCTTGTTTAAACCTATTACAACGGCTATATCTCGGTCCACAATATTGTCGATCAAGAAGGACTTTTTACAAGGTTTTGCAATGTATGTGAGGTCCTATTGATGACTCATTTGAAATCTATAAACCCTAAAGTCTTCATGTGAGTGTAAGATAGGGTTTTGGGTGGATAGGAAAAATCTAACACTTGATTTACATGATATCTAAGTACTTGTACATTATATACTTGTACAAGTTTTTACATTGAGTACAATCATGGAAATATTAAACATTTATTTGTATTGATCTTCAATTATCCACTTAGTATGATCTCCTTATTTCCTTGACCCTGAAATACTCAAGTAGCACGTTAGATCCACAAGAATGAAATGTTTGTCATTATTAAAACAAAGGGTATGCTAATATCAAATTTAGCCAACATCCCCATCTACTAGAACAAATGAGATATTTAGTGTTGCGCAAACTACAGAGGTATCAAGTTAATGAGTCACACAATGAAGCTTTAGGGAGAGGATTATTAACCAGAGGCTAAGATCTATAATGCAGATATCAAACAACCAATTGGTTTTCATGCCTAGAAGATCAATATGCTATTTTTCTGATAAGGAGGCTTATGGAGAAGTATAGAGAAAGCAAAATAGATCTTCATATGGTTTTCATTGATTTGGAAAAGGCTTATGATCGAGTACCCAAGGAAGTAGTGTGGATGGTTTTGAAGAAAAAGGGTGTGCCAATCCAATACATTGACTTGATTAAAGTTATGAATGGTAGCTCTACTGCAAGAGTGAGGACTCCTGGAGGAGAGACACCAACATTTCCTATCACAGTTGGGGTACACTCGGGATCCACATTAACCCATATCTGTTCGTTCTTGTTATAGATGAGTTGACAAAGAATGTTCAGGGTGATATTCCTTGGTGTGTGTTATGTGCTGTTGATATTGTGTCGATTGACGAAACTAAAGATGGTCTGAATGATAAAGTTGAACTTTGAAGAAAGGCATTAGAATCAAATGGACTGATGATTAGTAAGAGCAAAACTGAGTATATGCATTGCGATTTCAGCTAAACTCGCTGTGTGATGGTGGAGCCAAGTTGGACAGAGTAGATATACCAAAATGTGATAAATTTTGTTACTTGGGTCCTATTATTCAAATAGAAGGTAATGTCCAAAATGACGTTTGTCACAAGGTCACTGTGGGATGGTTGGAATTGAGGAGTGCAACTGGAGTATTATGTGATCGGAAGGTTCCTCACAGATTAAAATACACGTTTGTACAAGAATTGAATATTCCAATGCATTGACTGATGACATAATTTGTACTAATTGTGCCGCAGTCGAGCGTTTTTGTCCAATCGCCACATAGGCACATTACTATTTGTCATTTTCTTTTGCCTTTTGATTCAGTTCTTTTTGGTTTCATATGGTATCTACTGCTATAACGGTGTCCAGAAAGAATGAAGGGGCCATCCTTTTTTTTCGGTATGCTCCTCAGATTTACAGATTGGCAGGGTTCGCCCACCCTCCTTCGTTCAATGACAAAGGCTTGCGAAACGGAGGGGAGCCCTTTGACCGGCCGGGTAGGGTGCGAAGCGGCCTTGGGAACGAAAGGAATAATGAGATGGTCTCCGAACCATTCTGCAAGTAAGCGAATAACGGAAAAAAGCTCCGTTGACTCTCCGGACGTCGAGCAGAGGGAACTCGGGAACTTTGCGTTGCTATGTAGTAGAAAAACCACACTGACGCTCTCTTATCTCTCCGCCTAATGATTGTGTCATAAAGACCCTTATGCCCACGTGCTAATCGATCCTCTGGAGGAGTATGCGCTTCTAAAAGATCCTTTGTACTGTGCCCAATGAAAGAGATATCGACGATATCATCGATATAACGACCGGTATACCGATATCGACGACATCGGTCATCGGTTCACACAAACCTGTCACTGGGATTGCAAATATTGGTAAACCGATGGTATACCGCCAAACATAGGGGTGAGCATTCGGTTAATTCGGTCGGTTACGGTTAATTCGGTTCGGTTAAATGGTTAATTTGTGATTTGAGATTTTAACCATTAACCTAACCGAATTGCGTCGGTTAATTCGGTTATTGTCCAATCGGTTAACGGTTAATTCGGTCGGTTAATTTGGTTAACCAATTAACACATGTGTAATAATGTTATTTGAAATACTCATTGAATTTTGAACAATTGTTATATTATAGTGGTATTTCTGGAAATATAATGTTGTATGGCTCGTGAAAACTTGATTACTATGTATATGGGAAGTTTTTTGAAATAAAAGTACAACTATATATGTATATATACGTGTGTAGGATATTATTTAAGAATAAATTATAACTATTCGGTTAATTTGGTTAACCATACCAAAAATATCTTTAACCATGAAATTAACCATTTAACCGATTAACCGAATTAAATTAACCAAATTAACCGAATTAACCAAATAGTCTTAAAAAAATTAACCATTTGAAATTAACCATTCGGTTAATCGGTTATTAACCAAATTCTGCTCACCCCTAGCCAAACATCGCCAAATACCACTATATATTGCCAAATACCGCCAAATTTCGACGAAATGTACTGGTATACCGACAGAAATACCGATTTTTTGCGTGCATGAGTCTGTTTCCGTTGTTTGAGAGGAGGAAATGGCGGAGCAAAGGGATTTCGACAACTAGGGCTCAGATAAGTCTAATCTAAGGTATGTCTTTATGTTTTCTACCATTTCTCTCATTTACACTTCATCTATCTCAATTAAAATGTAAATTCATCCCAAAATACCTTAAATTGGCAAAGATCTCGCCATTTGCTTTTTTATGTCTTCCTAATTGTATGTGCTCTTAGATCTACAACACTTTCTCATAATCTACATTATAATCATAGTAATATACCTAAATAATCCACGAAATATAAGTATAATTTGCTATCATTTTTAGTAGTAAGCTAATTAGTATACATATGTTCTTACTAGTATTTTTATCATACAAAGGAAGAAAATGTACTATTTCACAACACAACACACAAATATTGTAAAAAATATAGATTTTGTAATTTTCTAGTCTTATATTTGTTTATATATTACACTTGTTACATATATCTCACAACATGGACATGGTTGACATGCTAACCACACTTTTATATTATCGCATCCCCACGACATGCATATAGTGGGCATGGTAATAATGGCTTTTATACTTATCCCGCTATTGTGCATAATCCATGGAGAAACTCGCTACCGCATATCAAGATCATGTGGTAACAAATAACAACGGAGAAAAGGTGTCACAACTGTTATGGTGCTTAACTTCCTTGACAATCATGAAGTTAATTGTCAAAGTCACACATTGAAGAAGAGCAGTAGAAAGTCTTTTCTCGGAAAACTCCGGATCCCAAGAAGTAATTTCGATGAATCCTTTCTCATTCATCAATCCTGCCAAATTCCTCTCCTTGTAGGTCGATTTGTTCCTCTCCCTGAAGGTCGATTTGTTCCTCTCCCTATCGGTTGAGTGACTTCGCTCCTCTCCGCCCGCCTCACTGGAATGAGCATAAGCGAAGTCAATCCTCCTGACTCGTTCTTCCAATTCCAACTGGAAAAAATTGTCCGCTTTGACGGAAATAGCATAATCTTTGGGTTGCGACAGAAGTGTTCCGCAGTAACTAATGGGTCGGTCTCTTCAACGGTTCAAAGTATGTCTCACTTGGAGGAAGGCGGAGGGAGAGGTCAAGGGTGAATTCCTCTCTACCGTTGCACCATGGCATGACCAAACCCTGGCCCAAGAGGCAAGCAACTGTCGGAGGGACAAAAAGAAGATGAATCGAATTGAATTCTCTTAATCTAATTTACTGCAGTTGAATTCTCCAGTCTGTGTTAAAGATATTCCCAAGTTTTGAGGTTCTTCTTTAGAGCTAGTTCCACTCGATCTCTCTGAGCCTATTGGAGTTGCATAGTACTGCATCTTTTCTATCTCCTTTCCTTCTCCAAGCCATCCAGCTGCACCAATTGCTACAGTCCTAAAGTAGCCTCCCAAGCAGGTTCTGCTAGAAATTCTCTTTCTTTAGAAGTAGGAGAAAATGCAGTATAACCATCTAGTAATAAAGCGGGAAGGACTATCCAGTGGAGGATCAATATGCTAGTTCAAGCAAGGGAAAAAGCAAATATATGGAAATTCTGGATAGTTGGTTCTAGGGGTTCTAAAGCTCTAGAGCAAGTCAGTTTTGAACCATATGGATCAACGGATAATTACAATGCTAAGTCAATCTAATATGAGTTCATAGCTAGGAAGCCAATGACGGCTAGGATAAGTTGATAGGCAATAGATTGCGGGTTAATCATTGAATCCTCCTTTTTTGAAGTATGCTTGTTCCTCCAACCTTTCTATGTTCGCAGGGTAAGCAAAGGCAAGGGTAAACGCAAGAATATTTATTGAAGTATTAGGTGGTATATTTTTGTCAGTTTTGTGGCTATTGGTTAAAGTCAATAAAGCCCCCTTGAACCAGGCAAGGAAAGGAGTGGCGAAAGGAGTGATAGAGAGAGGGAATAAGATGCTTGACCGTTGGAACTAGTTTGATTGAAAGGTTTTGAGTTGAAATAGGTGGGGAACTTTCTTTCAACTGATCGGTAGGAAGATGGAGAGGGAAAAGAACATGATAAAAAAGGGGAACAAAACGTCGGGGACCTCAGATTCCCCCAAGAAAGATCAACAAACAAGAAATCGAAGTAGTTTCAAGTCTTCAATGTCCCTCGTTCACTAAGTAACAACGTATGCCAGTACGACAAAATATGCGTCCAAAAGGCCCCCCAACCCCCCACCGGGCCGAAAGCAGCCCGTCTGCTGACAGGGAACAATATCGTGGCAACATAGACCTAAGTGGATTTATTGGATCCTGGGGAACCATCACAAGTATGGCCGACCCCTCTTTAAACGACAATGCCGTGTCATCCAGCGGAGCTTAGAAGAAGGTGACTCGGAGCCCTAAAACAACTATACAACCAACCATGCTCTATGAGAGTGAATGTTGGGCGCTGAAGAAACAAGGCCTCAACAAGATGAATATGGCTGAAATGCGTATGCTGAAAAATGACTATATCAGGAATAAAGTGGGGGTTGCAAGCATTGTGGACAAGTTGTGCAAGGGGCAACTCAGATGGTGTGGACATTTAAAACGTAGACCGACTAATATACCTATACGAAACAATACTATTGAGTTAAACACAATTAATAGAAGAAGAGGAAGGCCTAAATTAACATGGGAAGAGCCTATAAAGAGAGATTTTGAATGTCTACATCTCGACCAAAATATGACCCATGATAGAGCTGAATGGAAATGAAGGATCCATGTAGTCGACCCCAACATAGTTGGGACTGAGGCTTAGATGATGATGATGATGATCTTTCTAAGAGAGAGAACATAGGTTGGTGGTTGGCCTAGGCCTTCAATTGAACCTTGTTGATACTCCCTAACTTGACAAAATGAATCTGCCTTGGGCATGCGAGCTAGGAACGTAGCACACATCTTGCTCAACCATGTGAAGATGGGGCTTATTTATGGTTCTAGTACCATGTGCAAAATCTATCATCCTCATCCCCCCTCTAAGCCTTAGTTACTACCATGTCCTGTTTGGCAACAATTCCTTTTTTTCCTATTTGCTTTGTTTTGAGTCACAGTCTCATTGAGATCTATTGAATCTAGATCTCTCCTTATTAGTCCTTAGTGCGTGCAAAATCAATATTTTTAATATATGTAATGCATAGTTTTCAAGAAGGGCAGGCGGTGGCTTTTCTTGGCTAATGCTTAGGGTGCCCTGGCTGCCGCCCATGTGATGTTTTTTGTACATATATATATATATATATATATATATTTATATACATATCTATTGTATGAAGTATATGTAACTAAAATGCCCAAAATGGCATAATATTGATCCAAGCTCTTTAAAAAAGTTGAAATAGTAGTAACTTGATGAATTAAGATGAAATTAGAGGCAACAAGAATTCAAGAATCGAGGATCATATTATAATACATACCTTGGAACTCCAATAATCCTTGAAATTATCTAATTGTGAATGAATTAATAAAAATAAGTAGAGCATACAAAAAGTAAGAGGTGGTTATGTGCATTCCTAATTCCCTATATAAATAATAGGACATGTATGGAATAATAGGTGAAGAGAATGCAATCTATTCCACATGTCCGCATCTATAGATAAAAGGTTATAATGTTGTAGCTTATAGTTGTAAACCACAGTTCCCAACCATAAATGATGAATGTACATGCCAAAATGGTATGTTGTTGCTCTTGGGTTCGTCACAATTTTTTTTTGAAGGTTGATCATGGTCATTTGGGCTCTTGGGCCGGCCCAACGAAAAAAAGTGGATGCCCATCGAGTTTGTCACTTGCCAGGCGGCCTAGGTGCCCATGCATCCACAGCGGCTGCCTATTTGGGCCTCCAAATTAAGCGTCCAACTAGGTGGGTGAACCCCCTTTGGGCGCCTGGTCGACTAGGTGGCGCCCAGGCGGGCGTCTCAACAACTATGATATAATGCGCTCCCGATTGTGCTCCATGTTCAGAACAACACTGACAACCTATACAAATGTAGGGCCAACATAAACACATTCATGTTTAAATCGTATGGCTATGCTAATCTAGGTACAAGTGTAACTCCTATCAGCCTGCTGTTTTGTGACATGTATAATATTTATCTAACACATACATGGGGCATGAACAACTTTTTTTTATTTTATATGATACAATGTACACATAATTCTATACCCAAACGTCAGTTATCTCCTAAAAAGATTGGGAGAGATTGTGGCACCTCATACATAAGGCTGTGTTGGTGTGTGTGTCTATGTTATTGTGCTAAGTGATATTATAAACTCACCAGCTAGGGACTTTATGACATACTTGCATGAATAAAGAAAAGCCTATTCTTCTAGAAAATAGAGACACTCACCTTCAAATGTGAATTCTTAGATGTACATGCACACTTACTAATGTGGGACCTGATTCAGTATCTTAAAGATATTTGTTCCATCTCATTTTCTGTTTATATATCTGAGCTATGCCCATACAGTACTTTCCACAGTTGAATGCTACCTGAGCTCAAGTTTATACCACTCTCTTTTATTTCATATATAAAGAGGTTCACCCATGTAAATATAAATTGCACACTGAGTACATCATGTGTAACTTTCGTTTTTTTTTCAGTTGGTCACTTCAATATATTGTTTCTAATTCTGTTAGTAAGTGTGGCATGCTCTTGCTATCTATAGTACAAGTGTCGATCGAGTTGTTTGGTCTCGCCATCCATGCTTGTATTTCGATCTATGTCATCTGTGTGTCTTTTGGAATATGGATGATTGGTTTAGTTATTAGAATTTAGTTCTTTTTGCTTCGAGATGACACACTTATATTGATTTCTAATTCAGCAATCAAATGCATCTGTATAGCTCAACCTAATGGTGAAACGAAAGTTATTCATTTTGTCCAACCATACCATAGGATGTTTAGCTCCAAAAACTAGTCATCTTAGGAGGGTTTTGTGGTAGATTCAGGAAAGGTATGCACTGAATATGCCAGGAAATAGAAGGGGTCTGTGCATCGACTTTACTGATTTGATAGATTCCAGATGAATAGTCAGTAAGGTATTACTGAAAAAGACTATGGATGTATATCATCTCTAGCAATGTAAACAAAAAAAAGCAGATTTCTCCATTACAGTGTCCTTAAATACTAATGCTAGTTTATATGTTTCTCAACAGTCTCGCAATTGCTAAAGAAGGGGAGCTTTCTATTGGTACCATTGATGACATACAGAAGCTTCACATTAGAACCATCCCTCTGGGGGAGCATGCTCGCCGTATATGTCACCAGGAGCAGTCAAGGACTTTTGGGATTTGTACCCTGAAGATTTGTCAAACGGCCTCTGATGATGCTGAAATGCATTTTGTTCGTTTGTTGGATGATCAGACATTTGAGATTCTATCGACTCATGCACTTGATACCTATGAAAATTGCTGTTCTATTCTAAGTTGCTCTTTTGCAGATGATTCAAATGCTTATTATTGTGTTGGGACAGGTTATGTTTTACCTGAAGAAATCGAGCCTTCCAAAGTAAGTTCTGAAACCTGCGACAGGAAAAATGTTGAAATCAGCATTGAATATAGTTTGTTAATTCAGGCTTCTATTCTAGGTTTGTCATGTGTAGTTGATTTCTTAATGCAATAACCACATCAAGTAGCTGACTCTGCAATTTTAGTTATGACACGTATGACGTAGCAAAGATTAGCTTACCTTTTTGTTAAATTACTAAAAATCCCTTGTGGGCTGATTTGAACCTACAAATCCCTGTATATTTTGCATGGTAGTTTGCTCCCTTCTGGTTTCATTTTGTGACAAGATTAGATTCGCCACCTTACATTTCATATCTTCACCAGTTTTTAATTCTGGTTTTTGCTGTATTAAAAAGGTCTGAAAACTTTTAGATACGTAAATTGTGAAACTTCAAAGTTTTCTGTTCTTTGAAATGCTCTATCGGAAGGTAATCATAGTAGATAAAATTAGAACATTATGAGGTGAATGTAGTAAATTTAACATTACCACACTTGAAACCAGGAGCACCGACCAGGGTGAATTTTAGGGAATTAAACCTCCTGGTGGATGCATCGCCCTGGGCAAGCCTTGCAACGACAATCCATATTGTTGGACGTGGCGCGGAGGCATGATAAAACCTGCCTTGAGGCTTTCAAGGTGTCAATAACGATATCATGGAGAAATATCCTTGTGTATCTCATTCATAGAAGAGTAAACCCCTCTCCTATATATAGGAGTGGAGGCAAGTACATCGAAGCGGATGTAACCCTAATGGGCCCAAGACACAATTGGGCGCATATTACAAATAGACACAACTTAATTACTCTCTAACATTCCCCCTCAAACTGGAGCTTGGAAGAATGTCAAGTCAGCTTGCAAACAAACAAACATACTAAGAACAAAGAAACATAATAGAAAAGATAAACTGAGCCCGTACAAGAGTATTTCTCCCCCTCAGTATTAACCTAAAGCACTAGACACTTAGATCTGCCCCTCAAGCAGATAATCCATAGTAGGTACGCATGAGCATCTCTATCTAAAGGAAGTAGCATCTGAGCAATAGTAAACAATCACAGGATGGCGTTAGAGTCTTCACTGCAGGAAACTGCTAACATCGCTAGCCAGTGAGTGTTGGGTTACACAACAACGTGCAAATAAATCACGGACGGGTTAACGTGCATACAGAGCATGGACAAGCCAGAGAGTGTTGGACCACAATAGCACAAAGTAGAGGATGTACTCGGATAGAAGACCATGAACAGATCATAGGCAACACAATAAATTCCAGATACCAACCATTCCAAGAAGTAGAATTAGTACCACATAGCAGTTAAAATTAACATGAATATCCATATAGACAGCAATAGACAAAAATCTTCCTCTTTTCATCTTCTCTCCTCCATATCATCTCTTCCCTCTACTCATCATCCTCTATTCCCCCCTCACACTTATCACGGAAAGAACAAAGAGTGGTTGTGATGGAAAGTAAAAAACAATGACATATAAATATGTGGAGGATGGCAACTGATAACTCGAGTCAATGTGCAACATGACCCAATTGGATCATTGGGCGACATAAAACACACATTTGTAAGGCTTAGGCCGACAAATTAGGTGTTGTGGATTGGCTAGGAGTCTACCAGTCGCGAAAGTGCTCATGGCAGGGGGGCTTACGGGGCGATTTTGTGGCAACAAAGAGTGAAGGAAATAAAGGGTGCTAGCAGGGAGAGAGTGCGACAGATTTTGTGGGGAGTAGTGGTGGGTTGCGCTGGCTCTGACTCATACTTCTCAAGGCGTCTCGGCGATAAGTTTAAGCTAAAGGGTGCCTTGCCCGCCTAAGCAGGTACCTAGACTTTTCTGGGCGTTTGTTTTTTACTTTTTTTTTTCCAGTTTCGTATTTAAACATTTGTAGATATGATACTATATGTGATAACATTTATAGATATGATACTATATGTGATAACATTTGATGAATTAAAGTTAGATTATCAGTATCACATATATTTTTTCCCATAAAAATGTGATAATGTAATTTTTATTCATTAAATGTTATTATAAGTCTGATTTGAAATGATAATTATAGGAGAATTAGGGGCAAGAGAATTAACAAGTTGAAAAAGAAACAATAGTAAGAGGAAGATACATAGGAACTGGAGAGAGAAAATGGGAAAAAAGAAACATGGAAATGGTAGGACTGTAGGCCATGAATGAGATATCGGCGGTATCGGCAGTATTTCGACCGAAATATCGATACTGACGCCGTAAGTTAAGTAAATATGTGTGCCTACTGATGGGATCGCAAATATCGATAATACCGACATGTATACCACCATGTTTCGATGGTTTAGGTGCAAAATGCACTATTGACTTCACTGTACCGACCGGATCTGGCGGTATACCGACGAGTATTACTATTTTTTGCGAGATTGACTGTTGTTATTTCTTGGGAGGAGAAAACAAGGTGCATTTGGATGATTTTTGGCGATTGGAGTTCATATCAACCCAAATCAAGGTAAGTTTAACTAATCTCTTTCATTTCCTACCTTTTGCAACCTCCCCATCTCTTTTTCCTACTTTTTTCTTGCACTTTCACCTAAAAAAGGGGTTTTTACCGCCAAAACCTAATATTACTCCAATTTTTATATGTTTATGCGAACTATGCATCTATAAGTATATTATGTAGATTTACAATATTATCACTAGTTCTACCTAATTACAACACTATTAATTACTATTATCATGCAATTTATCTAATCATATTACAATAAATATTGATATAATTAGTTATTTTTGTTTAGTAGAAGATGTTTTACTAAAGAGTAACGTGAATATAAAACTAATGAATATTATACACTCATACAATATTGTGCATGAATGAGCAACACAAAACTTCTTACAACCAACCTTACATAACGTACATGTCATGGGAGCAATATGTCAACCATATCAACTCAATACTGTATGGAGAATCAATGCATAAATCGACATACAACTGATATGAGTTAGTAACTTACTATGCTATTACTGTGTTGTAAATTGGATATTATTGTATAAGTGTGTATTTATATTTATGGATTGTGCTAGTAAAATTCCAAATCTTAATTCCTACATTTCGTCATCGAATTCCTTCATCGAAATCCCCAGAAAACAAGACATGTTCCCTACATCCCACGTGATGGACACCCTACCCCCACATACTCGTTATAAAATTTTATTGCATAAAATGATGCATTTAGGTTTAGAGCTTACACCTGTAAAATTTCATGACTTAATTCGTTCATTTTGGCGTCGAAACAACCAAGATTACATTTGTCGATATTTCCATCGGTATACCGGTGAATACCTATTTCCAGTATGTTGAAACGGCAACGGTATTAGATACCTCGTTCCTGGATCGTAGGAGTGGTGCAGGAAGAAGTCAAAATAAGCCAAGCACAAGGGGACAAAAGGAGATTGAAAGAGGAGGAAGAATTCAACAAAACAAGATAAAAACAGCAGTAGCCGATGATGAAATAGGAAATATAGACGAAGGAAGAATAGGTCAGTGAAAATAAATGGAAACTTGCAAACAACAATAGCTGTGAGAGGAGATTTGGGAGGAAGAAATCAGAAAAAAAAGAACAAATATATGCAAATAGTTGTAGTAGATTTGGTAGCAGGATATATAGGACAAATCTGAAATAAGCAATATGCACATACTCACATAGTAGTAGGAGGGGATATAGGAAGAATAACTCACAAAAAACCCAGCAACAGTAGGATTTAGGAATAAAATGCAGGAGAAAGGATAAAGAAGAAAAGAAAAAGAAGGAAGAACAACAGACATATGAGGAAGTAGAAAAGAATTAACACACAACACTATGAGGACTTTATCAATTTGACCCAAATCAGACCTAATTTCCCCAAATCAGACTTGGTTTCCCCAGATCAGACCTGGTTTCCCCTGATCAGACCTGGTTTCCCCAGATCAGACCTAATTTGCCACAATTTGACATGATTTGGCCTAAACCGGACCTATTTAGAAAATAAAATGACTCAAGGTGATCTACTTTGACCAAATCTAGACTCGGTTCATGCTAATTTAGCCTTTAAATGGCTTATTTTGGGTCTAATAGGCATTGGATGCCCACTTAATACATTTAATAGGCTGGGTGCCTAGTTTGAGGCGCCTTCCCTAGCGCCTAGGCGCACCTAGGCGGACACCTTGATAACTAAGCCTTTATAGAGTCGGAGAAGACGATGGCTGGCCAGAATGATGACAACTGTGGTATGCAGGGTTGCAACGACGTCGACTTTGACAGAAGCAGCTATTGGAAGTCAGGGGGAGTCGACAACAGAGAGGGAACAACAATGGTAGGCAGAGTAGAAAGGGAGGGCCGGCAGAAGAGGGTAGAGCAAGGACAACATATCCGTACGAACAACCAAGAACCTCCAAGAGCTGTGGCCTGCCCACAAGGGCCACTCTTCCTTTTCTTTTACTCTCTCACGTACATCGCCACATGACAATCTACTCTAATTCCATGTTGATAACACTAGGGAAATACCCTTGTTTATCTTATCCATAGAAGAGTAAACCCCTCTCTTATATATAGAAGTGGAGACAAGCACAAGGAAGCAGATATAACCCTAATGGGCCCAAGACACAATTTGGACCATATTACAAACAGACACGAGGACCTAATCAATTAATTAGACTCTCTAACAAAAGGCTTACTCCTAAGGTGAGGCTATCTCGGTTGCGCATCGAGGCTTACGCCTCCATGCCATGGATCGAGGCTTATGCCTCGACATGTATGAGGTTCGCCTCAGGAACTGAAGCTCTAAGGCTTAGCTAAGGCGCAAGACTCATTTCTAGATTATCATGTCTGATTTTAAGCACCAAGCTTTTTTTGTTTTGGACAATTAGCTCTTCAAAAGTTTTGTATTCAGATTTGTTGTAATTGATTATCATTCTCTAATTAGTGGATGTACATAAAATCTATTCAGATTTGAAAATTTGAGTTGCTTTTGACTTTTATTTCTTAAACTTCGCTAAATTTTGTATATCTGCCACATGTTTTATTTAATATGTTACTAGTTTGAAATCTAATTTATATCCATCTTGATTTCTACTATTTCCGAATTATGTTTTGCCTAATGTTTCTTATCGAGTTAAGAAAATAGGATATAATAGTGTGAAGCATTTATATCTTATTATTTGCTACAATTTAATATTGTAATTTTGATGGTCTTTGTTATGAACATTGCTCTTAATCCATCTCTCTCCATGTTAACTTAGGCAAAACTTTCTGCTTAATTTTACTTTTTCTTATATATACATGTGTAGTATACACATTCATAGATATACTTATAGACATGTATTACACAAACACATGCATATAAATCTAGGAAGCACAAACACAGACACGGCAGTGGACACGGACACAAGACACGTCGATTTTGAAAATATAGGAAACGAACATGGCGATGGACATGTCCATTTTTTGTTTTTCTTTTATAAATTATATATATATATATATATATATATAGAGAGAGAGAGAGAGAGAGAGAGTCGGCTAGAATACACTCGAGTGTATTCGGAGCATAATACACTCAAGTAGTTTTTCATGATGCAATATTTTTTTTTCAAAAATCTAATCCGTTGATCTTCTTAAACATGTGAATAGCTCATACGCAAAATTTGAGCACATTTGGACATTTATAGGTCATGTTATAAAGACCGCAAAAATTATACATTTTAAATTAGTTTCACGCGTCGATTTTGTTGCCCTTGATATGCAAACACACTTGAGTGTATATATATATATTCATAAGAAACACAAAATAAGACAATAGACAATCTAATTTCACTTAAGATAAAACTAAAATAATGAACCAATTGGCAATTGTATAACCACAATGCTGAAACATTGAAGTAGAATATTCATAAGAGAGTCCTTTTCATTTTAATGTCATATACAAGTTACATAAAAGACAATTTGACTTCATTCATAGTCTATATAAAATAACCAAACATGACGAGAGATGAAGATTAAAAAGGAGAGACTGGTATCAAATAAGAGAGATTGAAATATGAAAAAGTGGAAGTCAATTTCAAGATTTGAAGATGTATGACGGGACTCACATGGAATGATGTAAATAAACCCCCAGAACTTAAGTTGTGTGTATTTTGGAGTCTAAAAGAATCAATAGACAAAAACATTAGGGGCTTGTATAAATAGTAAGCAATTTTTGCAGTTGTATTAGCCTAGTCTAAGAATGGATTTCACAGATTCACTTCTGATGATGTACTAAGCTGTTCAATTTTGGAATATTGACAATTAAACATACATAGAATCTCTAAGTCAGTACTCAGCACTCAGCAATTGCTGATATCACATTATTTCTGAGACTGCTCATAAGGAATTCATTTAGATACACAACAACAATTAATATAAATGCACAACTAGATATTCAAGAAAGTGATAAACATATAAACATTAATAGAACAAGGTAATAATGGATAAAGGTTGATAGTTCACCTCAGTTAATCAGTTTTTCAGAAATAGAAGAAGGTGCCAAGCCCAAGAATAGATGAATGAGCCAAGAGTTTAAATAAAAACAAGAATAGCGAGACAGTTGTCGCGGCTCTAATCTTAGATATGCGATAAGAATAGCAAGAATACAGCTGCTGCCTTCTTGCGAATGTAGATGGATTTTATCTACAGGGAGACATTTTTTGGCTGCGTAGTTATGTGACTAGGATTAGTAAAGAGGCAAGCCTTTTCTTCTTTTGTGGGCTGTATATGGGCATGGCCGTGTCCAGGCTGGGTCCAGGCCAAGTGTCCAAGCCGTCTCAACCTGTAAAAAAAAAATGTTGGACACGGCTGGAGAAGCGCCCAACATGTATTCAGGCGTTTCCATGGAGTACGGGTGTCCAGTACGTGTCTGACACGGGTACAGCACCTGTTTTAAAGTGTCCGCGCTTCCTAGATATAAATATGTATGTATACATATACACTGTTTGTTCATGATCGCCTTGTACCTATTTTGAGGCTTACGCCTCACCTCACTGAGATAAAAACGCCTTGTTATACCTCATGTACTTCAAAACCTTGCGTAGGGGCTTCTCTCACCATGCGTCTGGTCCTGGCTCAGGGGTTGCTGGAATGGGTCCAATTCCTCGACAAAAATCCTGACAAGGGCACACCTTATCGTGAAAACTATCATTGAGGGCTCTATAGTTTTGATCCAGACCATGTGGTGTTTTTATGTAGTTTGTCTAATGTTTGGTGTGTTTTGACATTTAAATTTGTATTTGATAATCAAATAATTTGTTGGACGAGTCTTCTGAAAAATTTTCAGTATATTTCGATATGTGCAACAAAGAACAACTGATAACTGTTTCTTGGCATCTTCTTTTTCTATCTGTCTGAATAGAGGTTTGTTGGTAATATGAAAAAATAAGACTGAGCTATTAAATGCTTTTCATGCATGCATTTCTCGTGTGTGTTTTGATTGCTCTTTTTCTTGTTTCTGAATTTGTAGACTATTTGTTTGAAAACCAATTTATACCTTCTATTGCTGCAGGGTCGGATTCTTGTTTTTGTTGTTGAGGATGGGAAGCTCCAACTAATTTCTGAAAAGGAAACCAAGGGAGCTGTTTACTCACTTAATGCCTTCAATGGGAAGCTGTTGGCGGCTATTAACCAGAAGATTCAATTGTTTAAATGGGTGCTTCGCGATGATGGTTCTCGAGAGTTGCAATCAGAATGCGGCCATCATGGTCATATACTAGCTTTATATGTTGAAACACGTGGCGATTTTATTGTCGTTGGGGATCTTATGAAATCCATCTCATTGTTGCTTTATAAGGTATTTCGACGTTACTATATTTCATTTCAGTTTTTATCCCGCTTCGCTTGATGTTTAGTAGATTGACCTTTGTAATTTGCATTTATTTATGGATCATGTCTTAGTGAGGAATGTTGAACTTCATTTTGAATATAATAGAGAGAAGTTCATCATGCATTTTTCATGCATATAAAATAAGATAGAAACTAAGATAAATGAAGATTTACAGTGACACAGGTAAAGGAGATTTTAGAAAAAGACACTCCTGCCCATGCAGTAGAAATTTATGTACAATTTTAAAGCTTCGATTTGTTAGTAAGTTGCATATCTTTCATTGAGAAGTCATGGATTAGGTCATGCTAGGTTGTGGTGGAGGAATATCCTGTGCCAGCGTTCTAGTGGGGGGTAGGCAGTCTGAATAGCATAGTTACAAATACAGATGTAGTCAGTTGAATTGAAAAATCCAAAATCAGGAATGGTGCAGAAATTCTGAAAAGTGGTGAACACAAGATTATTGAAGATGTTTTTCAGTTGCCTAATATGCACAAGATTATGAAAATCGGAACATCTTTTTCTGTGAATAGGATAAACTTAATGGTCTCAATCTTACTATGTCTAATTATCAGTTTTCAGGAAGTATTGAGATCATTTAAAATACTAAACATTTCTGCCAGTTGCCTAACAAGCAGAAGATATTTTGAAAACTGGAATACAAAGATATCTATAAATCAGAGATGTTGATGAACTTAACTATACCAATCTTCCAATGTTTATATACTAGTCTAGGTTGTCTAGGCGGTCCCTTTTTGCTCACGGGCACTCAGGCAACTTAGGCATTTTATTTATTTATTTTTTACACACACACACACACACAAACACACACACACACACACACAGGGAAAGAGAGAGAGAGAATGTGCACTTAATGAATCAATATAGTGTATATATATTATAAATATGAGTGTAATATAGGAATGCTAGAGTAAGAAAACTAAAAATGCAAACAAGAAATTAGCTTTGTATTAATGTGAGAACATATAAACAAAATATTTATAAACTGTAAATAGAAATGGGAAGGTGAAGAAGAAAAAAAATCATGGAGCATGCAATAAATCAGTAATACTGAAGCAGCAATAAATCGGTAATAGTAGCATTAATCTGCAATTTTTCTGCTTGGTAGAGTTAAAATGAAAAAAAAATGAAAATAACGAGTGGAACATGCAATGATATTGCAACAAATTCACAACTTTGCTGCTTGATGGAACTATGGAGCAAAAGCACAAAAACAGAGAGGAGATACTAAGGAGGAGAATAAAGATCAAAAGAATTGCAAAAAAAAAAGGTCGTGTAAAGATAATAAAATAAATTAAAGAAAGTAGACACTGCCTATAATCTAGGCCCAATTAGGTCTAGCAATCGCGGCCACCTAGGAAGCACGGACACTTCCCGAAGGCTGCCGTGTCCGTGTCCAGCATGTGTCCAACATGGACACACCTTGAACACGCCTGGACACGTGGCAGACACGCCACACTTTGAATTTTTTTATTGCAGCGTCGGACACGGCTTGGACACATCTAATACACGCCATCCCGACCCACTTAAGCATAAGTGTATGAGAAAAAACAAGACTTCACCAAATCCCTACAGGCAAGTCGTTGATGCCTTTCTTTAACAACTATAGCAACCATCATCTATGGTATCATCTCCATCACCTGATGCAGCATTCAGGGACTGCCACATCAACCACAAGAAAAGCAGTTGGATTCACCGCCTCTCTTCTAGTTCAATGTAACTCTTCCTCCTTTGATTCCCCTTCTCCTCTTCCTCTTCTTGCTTCTTGTCCTCTTCTTTTTCTAATCTAAAACTGCCGTAGCTGCAAAAATGTTCCTTCCCCTCTTTTTCCTGTTCCTCTATGTCTGCTTCTCCCTCATCTACTTTTCCTTCTCCCCATCTCATTTCTCTTCTCATTCGTGACCCTCCTTTTTTTCAATTTGAATGCGCTAGCAGCCACAATATTGCTCCCCATCCCCCTCTTATTTCACGCTCTATCTTCTCTTGCCATTTCTTCCCTACTCTTCTTTTTGCTCCTGCAGGCAAAAGTAGCAAAATATTATCCTCCTACGTCTACTCCTTTTCTTACTTCTCTACCTCTCCATTTCCCCTCCTATTCTCTTGCCTCTCCATCTTAAGTAGCTCTCCCATGTATTGCCCTTCCTTTTCCTCCCTCTCAACCTCCAAAACACCATCATTTTCATCTCCTTCCCTACCTGAAACAATATATTTCCTTGCACCCTCCCCTTCCTCTTGATAGTACATGTTCACCATTACTGCCACCAACAATAAGAATACTACTGTCCCCAAAACTGTGTGGCTCTTTTAAGTTTTACAATTCCATATATTTTTACGGCAATATTTTATAATTAAGCATCTTAATATATGTTGTGACTTAATCCATATTTTGACTTGTGGATATGATGTTATATGCAGAATGCTTGCTGGATTTCATAGTGATTTCCCTCGTGAATAATCTATTTAGATCATTTTGTATTTGTATATGTATAGCATATTATATGTCATAATATGTGCTATATATGAGCATATTTATATTTGCCGTGTCCAATGCCGTGTCCGTGTCCTATATTTTTGAAAATCGCCGTGTCCCGTCTCCTTGTCCGTGTCCGTATTCGTGTCCGTGTCCATGCTTCCTAGGCGGCCACCCAACAACCCTAATTAGGCTAGTTGCCTAGGATTCAGAGTCTAGGTGGCCGCCTAGGCGGGTGTCCGTATAACTATGATACTACTGAAATTGAAAGAGTGTGTAATTAATACATGAATAAGTGAACAACGTTCACATTTGCAACTTCTTTTTGGTAATGATGACTTCGATGTACCAATTGGGAACTAGGATTCCTATGCATTTAAGCATTGTCACAAATTCGTATTCGGGATACATTCAGTTGAGTTGAAAAGTTCGAAAGTCGGCAATTATGTGGGAAAATCGGGTAAAAAGCGGTCAGCGTACGGTAAAAGTACGGTCAACTATTCGTGAAAAAGTCGGGAAAAATCAGAGGATATATACGTATATTACATACAGATGTATGTATATATATAGGTTTTGCACATATATATGTACATATATATTGTATACATATATCTATAACTATTACTTACTATTATTTACATATACATATGCGTATATTACATACATACACACACATATATGCATGTACATGCATGCAAACACATATATACATTCAAACAAAGTTAGAGTCTTAATCTGTATAATACGAGAAAAGAACGTATAAAATGGGAAAAAACATTAAACGTGATTAATTCACGAAAAATGCGGGGATAATATGTAATATTCGGGAATCGGGATTTATTCGGGAGTTTCATACGTCTAGGGAAGATTTCACGTTTTAAACGCGACTTTTTCAAAAAGTCGGAGTATGTTGTGACTATGCATGTAAAATATAGACCATGACAAATATGTATAATATATATATTTTTTCAAAACCAAAAGTATTTTTGCTACATGTATAGCTATTATTTTAGGTGATCTGATGTTTTTTCAAATGATTAGATTTCATATGAAAATGAAACGTTGGAAGGTAGTCACTTATGTAGTGTGACAACAGCACCTAGAGGAATGTCTAGAGATTAGGAGCCTAGTTTCTTGGCTATGCAAGCCTGTTCTTCTCAATAATTATTTTCATAGCACGGGATGCTAAGATATCTCTCAAAATGAGTAGCTAGTCAATAATGGATAACATGTCTCCCACTTACAGTTGACAATATCATTGAGATCAGTCAAAATTTAGATTTTTTTTTTTATCTTGATGAAAGTAGAGCTGGTGGTGGTGGGCACCTTCATACTCAGTGTGGATTGAGTACAATCATGTAATGGTATAGTTCGGTTTGCCATTTCCCAACGAGTTTTGAATGGCAGTTTCATGGTGGGTCGTACAAATTTGGGAATGCAATCAGAACTGTTATTTTTTGTGTAATAATTAGTAGGTTAAATATGCAAACTCTTATTCCACTACATATAGTAGTATATGTCTAATCTTCAATACTCCCCTTAAAGTTGGAGTTATAGATGTTGATCGTGCCTAGCTTGCTGAAGAAGTTTTTGATGCGCTACCCTGTAAGAGTCTTTGTAAACATTATCAATGAGTTCATTATCTATATAGGCACAAGAGGTGTACTAATTCCGTTGTCTATGACAACTTCACGTATGAAATGACAGTCAACCTCAATATGCGTGGTTCTCTCATGGAATACATGATTGCTAGCAGTAAAAACAACAACTTGGTTGTCTAATGCATCAGAATAGGATAGAAAATTGTATGGTCAAATTTGTTAGTAGTGCTTTGACCCACATTAGTTCACAGGCAGTTTGCTGAAAAGCCAAAACTTAATTAACTGTCATAGAAAGAAGTATGTATACAGAATTGAGTCATGCCACATGAGAGAATGCATTAGACACTTACACCCTGGATTTTTGAGTGTATCATTTGGCAACTAGATGATCTTTCAACCTGTCAAAAAATTTTGCCATCAGGAAGGACAGTGAATTCTCAACAACATCTTACTAGTTTACAAGTTGTATGCTAATTTGTAAGGACCCATATCTTGCGAGAGTTTAAGCATTCATCTGTTCGTCCAAGGCTACTCTCTACCCTGGATTAATGAGAGCTTTTGAGATGTTGTGGGGTATAGAAACAGTAGTGATATCATCCATAAACGTAGTAACAGAGGAATTAAATCAGCTGTAGAGGCAAACAAGTGAAATAGCATATTCTGCACGACCATGCCTCTATATATAACTAATGGGAAAATTAAGATTTATAACTTCTTCACTTTAGGTGGACCAACATACGGGGTAGTACGTCAGCTGAAGAAACTTCAGGTAGTTTGCTCTTCTTTTGGTGTTTGTAAAATGTAATAGTTGTAGAAACATCAGCAGAAACACTAGTGGACACATTGAGAACATCATATTCATTAGATATAGAGACATGTCTGGG